>BFEA01000005.1:6293514-6303629 GCA_003427395.1 Chara braunii | reverse complement strand
TTTTTTTTTTTTTTTTTTTTTTTTTCGGGAAAAAGGTAGGGACTCCTTTATTCAAAGAATAAGCTTTGAGGCCGGGAATCCTCAACAAACAACCCGGTAGTAACCAAAAACGCCGGGAAGTACCCAGGTTCAATTCAACCAGCCTAATTCCTTACGGACTATGTATCCACGTTCACAACCGTAAAAGAGGATTTGTGAAACAGCCTGAGTGACAGACTCAGTCAAGCCCTCTGCTCTTCAATCTCTACTGATTCCATGCAGGCCTAACACGGGCTGCTGTACTACATTCCCTACTGACACTCCCTCCTATCCCTTCCATATCCCTACCGCAACTGCCTGTCTCCTGTGACATACAAACCGAGTGTCCACGTTTTGCTAAACCTTACTCAGAACTCCCCACCAATTCTTTACCTATCTTTCTTTTTGTGCTCGGGTCCCGCATGCACCTTAATGCAATGCTAAATCCGTTTCTTTTTCATATTTGGATCTCCCACTTCCTACCCCATCGCTAAACAAACCTCTCTCACCGTCTAAGTCAACTTCATCTAGTTCAACTAACAAGAGCGAATCCCATCATCCTCTTCCCCCATTGAGCCTACGTTGATAMTGTTCTTCTTAATCGACAGACTACCCTACTTACATACTYCATTCACCTAAGYCAGCCAAGAGCACARCTTCAAGTTACCTTTCTCATCCACGGAAGCCAAGCTTTCCTTGCCCATGCACCATGTTCTCCTGAAGTGAAATGAGTTGAGAGTTTGTCCTTTCCCACCCTTGCGATTCCAATCTGTTCGAATATGATAACTCAGTTTACTTTTGATCAGGGTTTTTGTTTCCACATCCGACATGCCTCTGCCCTGAAAGCTGGCACGATTCCTGTGTTCCCATATCACAGAAATAATGACTGAGCGACAGACTTGAGCCATGTACTCCACCCCGTGGTCCAATGGACAGTCATCCGGTAAAAGACCTAGAAGTGCCCATTTCTTGTCCCATTCCCAGCTGTGCAAYGAAAAAGTAGCCCAGTGTTGGGACCACCAATTCCAAATCCTTTTGGATGCTGGGCAGTCCCACCATAGGTGTGTTGTGGACTCAAAAGGCCAAGTGCAACGTCTACAGGACAAATTAACCTCCATTCCTCTCCCTGCCAGCCATACCGCAGAAGGGGAGACCAGCCATGACAGCAGCCAGAGAGTAGCAGCATCTCTCTGGGATGGAATACACCGTAGTTGTTTCCAGAGTCTGGGCATTTTACGTGAGAGTTCCGCCTCGTCCACCTCGATGACAGAGCTCCACCGTTGTGTAACCACTGCCAACGGAAGTTTTTTTGGAAGGAGGACTCTTAGTGATGGATCATAGTTACCTAAGGGGAGGGAAGAACCTCCCTTGCCCAATCCTCTYCATGCCCAGGCTCCCGGATCCAATCTRCRAGTGGCAACGGGCTGATCATTGCCCATTAAGAARACTTCGTGTTTTGCCTCTCGCTCCCAGGACTCTTCCACTCGTACTTGCTGTAATTCCGAACCTACCCATGGTGCTTCCAGCTCTTCATCTAAACTCAGACGCAGTTGATCTCCCGTACCTTTCCAAGCTTGCCAGTTCCTCTGACCATTGAGTTCATAYCCGWTTAGCTTCCAATATACCTTTGCTTCACCCTCGCTGAGTCCTGTCGTTCGGTACCAAGTTCCTGGAGGGTCAACCCCTCCAGGGATGAGAATGCTCTTTCATTCCTGGGGGATGGCTTCAATTAGGCTAGCTGCCTTTTCTTCTACTCTGTGCAGGTTGCCTAATTCCTGTCTGACTTGACTCCCAGGTTTCCACTGACCTGTAGTGGAATTTCATAAGTCTCTGATTCTCAGGGCACCACGTTGGATCCAGCTATCCCCAAAACTGCTAGCTTTCTTGTCAGCTCTGAAGCGGTTTCCCTCCGCATTGCATATCCTGGGGTTATCAAATGGGGTCTGACTCAATACCTCCTCTCTTGTTGCTGGTTCTACCCACTGATTAGGCCTTACCTTCTTCCAGGCATGGATAATATCCGCCCAAAACTTCGATTGCGTTCTGCGGTTTAAGAAAGAATCCATTTGCAGGCAGGTTCAAACATCCCTTGGTCTTCGAAGGTTCCACTCCCTTGAAAGAATATATTCCGCCAATAATATCCAATGATCGTCCTGCTCGCTGTTAAATGCCCTGACGATCCATTTCGCCAATAACAGGCAGTTCCTGTTCCGCGGGTCTGCCAGCCCCAGGCCCCCCTCTTCCTGGGGACAAGAGATAGCCTCCCATGCCACTTTCGTGATGTGACCCTCATCCTTCTCTGCCCTTGGTTTCCAAATAAACCGGGCTGCTATTCTTCGAATAAATGTCACCRACGATGTWCGTAGGAGGCGGACTGAGCCCACATATTCCAGCAGGGAGAACAAYGATGAGTTCACTACTAGTGCCYTGCCGTATAGTGATAAGTGGGTGGCTGAGCCCCAAGAAGTTAGTCTGGTTTYCAGCCTGTTCTGRAYTATGTCTTCTTGGATAACYTGACAATTGCCCAAGGCAACCATTACTCCTAGGAAACGCTCTGCTTCCCCCTCTTCGATCCTCCTCATTCCCCAGTCTACTTCTAATGTCATTGTTTGTAATAGGAAGTAGACTGATTTCCTCCAATTAATTGCCGCTTCCGAAAAACGAGCATACYCATCGAGCAAYTCCTTCAGGGCAKTTAAGGCTRGTTCAKAATTCTCACAGATGGCAAACAGGTCATCTGCTAARSCTTTGACTTTGCAGTCTGAACCCGACGTTGCCAGCCSTATTATCTYTGGGCGACTTCTGATRTTACACAAGATAACCTCAAGTTGGACCACAAAAACCAGCGGAGCTAACGGACATCSCTGTCTRAGAGACCTTGTGAGTGGGAATGGCTCCGAYTGAAACCCATTGACCATAACCGTGGCTGTAGAATGAGTAWACAGTGCTATGAACCACCGACARAAACAGTCGYCGAAACCCATATGACGCAGGGTTGTGAGAGTGAAAGCCCAGTTCACTCTATCATAAGCCTTTTCAAGGTCCAGTAGCAGGACTGTCAGCGGTTTTCGCTCATTCTCAATAATCTCCAATGCTTCAATGRYCGTGGCRWTATTATCAAAAATTGATCTGCCACGGACAAAAGTTGCCTGATCCCTTGCCACTAAGCCAGGAAGGTACTTCGCTAACCGTCTTGCTAATGTCTTGGCCAATAGTTTGTACGACACATTCAGTCTAGAGATCGGGYGCCAGTTCCGCAYGTCATCCTTYCGGCCYTTCTTATACAACAAGGTGATAACACCATGACGCATACTCTGTGTTAATTCCTCACCTGTTAGAATATTGTTATAAAATTCTAACAGGGAGTCCTTCATATCGGGCCAAAATTTATCATAACATTCCACCGACAGTCCGTCAGAACCGGGGACCTTCCCCTTGGCCATTGATTTTAAAGCCTGACGCACTTCTAACTTCGTTACTGGCCTATCCAAGTCTAGCCTCCCCTCTAGTGGTAAACGGGCTTCCACAACCTCCCACAGATCTGTCATATCTGACTGACCTCTAATGATTTTCGCACAATTCCTGCGTGATGTTAGGATATCATGATAATACAACTCTGCGTACTGACACATGGCCATCGAGGAATTGGCCACTGGGGCATTCTCATCAAAAGGGTGGCTCAAGGTTTTCATTTCCTGCTGAGAGAATCTGGGCAGAAGGCGTTGAAATGTGGGCTTGACCATTCTGTCACCAGTTACAATTCCCTTGACTCTCAGGATTTCAACCCAGCGTCTCGACTTATCCTCTTGGATCACATCCCACTTCTTCAGTTTGACGGCTCTTTCCCTTTCCCAACACGTTGCCTCCCTAGATCCATATGGTAAGATAGCGACCCGATTTTCTGCTTCTTCTACTGCTTTCTTAGCCACCGCTTCCTCTTTATTCAGATCCAGCGCCCTGATTTTTGAGAAAATACTTAGCATATCCCTTAAAAAATAAGTCCCCGCGTCCCACCATTCAGCTTTTGACTGGAATAGGGGTCTGTACTTCTTCCAAGTTCTCAAGTGGTTCGATACCCACTGTTGAACTCCAAGGTCCCTAATAGTTTCCTCATTAAGGCGGAAGATTCCTTTTCCCCTTTCTGGACCATCACCCCAGAGAAACTGCATAATGATGGGATTGTGATCGAAAATTGAGTGAGGCATTGTCGCCACGTCAACCATGTTATCCCATACCGTTCTGCTGGTCAAAAAGAAATCTAAGCGTTTTGGCAGTATGCTTCGATCCGCTGAAGTCTGAGCCGAAAACCAGGTGTACCCGGGGTTAGCCGGGGACGAGAGGCGGAAGATGTCCACCAGGTCCAGTTCCGAAATTAGATCAGTCACTAAGTTAAGTTCCCTCCCCACGTGCCGAGTGGAGAAGAGCGGGTTACTGTCATCCATAGAAATATTCCAGTCCCCTGCRATCACWATGTGCTCAGTATCTGGCAATACCTCYATCAATCCCTCATAAAAGATCATCCGCTCAGATTTCTCAGCGGGAGCATAGACAGTGACTACAGCCCACTCCACCCCTGCCGAAAATAACTTAATCCATGCCCATTTCCCCCAGCTATCTGCGTCGTAGTCCAAAATTTCACCATCAAACCTACGGTGCATTAGGATAGTCACCCCCCCTCTTGACCCCATTGTCGGCGCCCAAACTTGAGGCCCATCCCACCACGCTCCCAAACTTTGAATTCCTTCCTCATCCAATTTCGTCTCCTGCATGCACATAAAGCTAATGTCATTTTCGTGGATCCATAACTTGATCCTGCCCCGTTTATTCCTTTCGCCTGTGTCCCCTAGGCCTCTCACGTTCCAAGAACCAATCTTAACGTTGCGCATCCTCTGCTCTCAACCTTCCTGATGATTGGATGGAAACCGATGGGATTGAAGGACGGGGCCGAGAAATTGGATCAGCAAACTGCCCCGTTTCCCATCTTTGAGTCAGGTAGGATTTGAAGCCCTCTGATTCAATTCCCCTGATTCTAGGCATTTTTGTGGACAATGTTCCCAACACAGATGCGTTAATACCCTCTAAAATATTGATCGAATTCAGTTCCGGTCGGTCCAACTGGGCCAACCAATCGAGTGGTATCAAACACAAACCCCTACCCATCAGGCTACCCAAGGCTTCTTGAGTTAAACGTGCGTCCATCAGCGGAGCATACAGCTTGACCTTTACCCTATCCCGTTCCACAAAAAATTTGGGGGTGGGGATATTAGGGATACATCGGATTGCGATTTCATTACCGAAGAGTCGACGGGCCATGTTAACTGACTCCTGCGGCATCGGGGGCCCGGGGATCTGCAACGACGGGAGAATCACTTCCATTGGAGAAGTTGACCATGCCAGAGCAAAACCCCCCTCCTGCGCTGCCGTGAATAGCAAGGGCAGCAGGTACTTCATCCACTTCTGATCTTGTCCTTTTTTCGCCGTCATCTGTCTCCGGCTGCATTTGGGAGTCTTCTGCGTGGAAATTGCTTCTGCCGTTTCTCCTCTATGAATCGAAGCTTCCGACGTTTCTGACCTGACTTCATCTTCCTTCTCCTGAATTCGTAAGTCCCTCATGTCCTCGCTGAGTCTTCGACGAAGTTTAGTTGGTGTTACATTCTTTTCCCTGGATATTTCCTGGTCCGCCTCTTTTTTCCCTCTCGTTTCCTCCGACGGGACAGTGGTAGTCCTACCTCTTCCTGCTGACAGGTTCCCTCCGCCAAGTCCAGATCCCCCGGGCAGACTTTTCGACCCTAGCACGCCTCCTAAATAACCTCTCATCCCGCTCCGGCTTATTGACCGGTTCTCCCTACTCCCCTAGGAGTGGGTCCCCTCGTCCAAGGGTTGGAACATAGGGTTCACTCTGGTCGTACCCTGCCACCCTGTACTTGTCTCCCCCCCCTTCTCGCTGTTCCCGCCCCTCCTAAAGTCCGAATAGGGCTTTAATTTTCCCCCATACGTGCCCTGTTTAACACGCCCTCCGTCGTYACTTGACTTTGGAGAGGCCGTACGTGCAGTACTTGATGACTCCGACCCCATTGGCTGGGGGCTGTGTCTTTCTCTTGACCTTCCTCTCGATTGGTGCTCCCCCCTCCTATMACCACTCCCTCTCCGGCTCCTGGTTCTTCGAGAACTACCCCGACTTGYWGGCGGGGTTGGTCTTGGCRAAGGCGTTCTCAGAGGTTGCCGAGTCCGAGATCTCGAACATTGATCTGATGAGTGGAAKAATTTCCTGCAATTACTACACCATGGGGTCAACGCGTTGGCCACCTTGATTTCGATGARTTGACCTTGAAATGTTGTGAACGATAAAAACTCCTTGCACCGAGGTAAGGCTTCGATGGCGATGTCCATACGGACGTTAATCAACTGCGGCTTCGATGCATCCTTCTCCGATGGATATACTTTCATTACTGGTCCAATYGCCCTCGTCGCCGCGTCCTCTAGAAAGCAATAGGCGTYGATAGGTACATCCATGCATCTTATCCARAAGTATGTCTTCTCCTCTGCTYTTTTTGCTTCTAGAATGTCAGCCTTCRTCATCCACGGTTTAAACCTMACCGAATACCATCTTCCACGGAGCTCAATCGTTACCYCTTGCTCATTCCTCATCCACTCAGCCACTTTCTGGTCCTTTGCAATGTAGGAAAGAACGTTGCTAGACTCGATGCAGACTCTTCCCCTCGKAACCGAGGAGTCGAACCTCCTGTCCCCTAAYCAAACGTCCTCATATGCCCTAATGACGTCTTCCTTTATTTTCTTGGGTAGGTTTTTTGAACCTTCCAGGAAAATAACGGTGACAGTCCGTTCTTTGAGCCATTTTACCTTAATTTTATCCAATGATGGATTTAAGGTTTCCCTCATCTCCCTAATATCCCAACCCGACGGGAGTATCCCTGCATCGAAGCACTTAGCTATTATGTCTCGCACTCGTTCCTCTTCCACCCAATAATTAGTTACTGCTGGGGGCGGCGAACAATTTTGTTGTCCTTCATCGTCCTCTTCCCCCTTTCGCGTTCCGTGTTTTTTCTCGACTTCTGCTCCAATCATGCCGACGTCGTGTGCTACTCCTGGAGGGGGAGGGTTCCCCGAATCGTCCTCCGCTTCCATTGAATTGAATTCTCTTGCCCGTAGCCTGATTGCTTATGCTTCCTTACTTCTGGAGCGATGGTGCGTACCTTCGAGGAAGGGGGACAAAGAACCAAAGAGACTCGGTTCCCGCCGCCAACAGGGTCTGTCTCCCTTAGCCTTAAGTGCCCTTACTCAGCTTCCTTTCACTGGTTAGCCAATAGTTCCGTACTCTTGTAAATCAAACATTTCCATCAGGCTAGACTCGAGGACGGTGGCGATGGCTGACATGGCAGACATGACCCGCACTCGAAACCTAGCAACCCACATTGATTGCGGGCGCTAGGCGTCCAGGCCAGCTGGAAACCGGCGGGTAGCGGAACCGAGCGCTAATTTGCGCCGCGAACCAGTACCTCCCCCAAACCCCACTATTACTTTTTCTTTTATTATATATTTTTTTCTTGATTTATGTGTGTCATCCTTGTGCAGGGCCGTACAGACTTCCGCGCAGTTGTTTTCAGCCGTGCGATCTCAGCGATCGCATGACCGAAAACGGCCGCGCCAAAAGGCTGGGCCGCTCCCAAAAGGAGCTATGCCAAGTAAGGCCTATCGGCTTCGATCCCAGTATCTGCCAGGTAACGGTTGGGCGCTGTAACCAACTGGGCTAGCTCCTCGCCCTTTCCCTATCCCTCATATCATGGCCTTGCAGGCCGTGCCTGCCTGTGGCCCGGTAGGCCCAACCTCTGCCCGCGGCCTTGCAGGCCCTGCCTGGCCGTCTGTGGTCTTGCAGGCCTTGCCGGCATGCCTTACCCCGTTGGCAGGCCGCGTGGCATCGGCCCATCAGCCCGATGGCCCGATATCAGTCTCCGCGGCCTAAACAAAAACTCCCCATTCCTTCTACGTCGCGGCCCTATACCCGGTGCATCCTCACTTTTTAGCCCATTTGGGCCCTGAATCGCACGGCTTAACAGCCGCGCGACATTATTTTAAATGGGATAGGTATAGTTTTACCGTTCCCATGTCCGCACATACCTGCGGCTTCGACAAAACGAAGCATTACCATACACATTTGTTACTCCTGGACGCCATACACGTTCGGACTAACATTTGAAACTTTTAGTCTGTCAGTCATAGGTCATACCTGAATAAACTTTTGGCAACGTCGGTCTCATCAAGTCCTTCCATTCAACGCAGAAGTCAGACGACGTCCGACGTTGAAAAACCTTGTCAGGGTATTTGCCCCGACAACGCTACGTCAGACGGAGGTTCGTGCAGTGAATGACCGGTACGGAAAAAAAAAAAAAAAAAAAAAAAAAAAAAAAAAAAAAAAAAAAAAAAAAAAAAAAAAACAGTTGAAGTGCAAAACAAAAAAGAAAAAAAAAAACAGAGCATGCCTTCCGGGTGCAGCAGGAAGTGGGCCCCGGTAAACAGTGGCTTGATGCAGAGATGTTCGTAATTCGTAATCCGAGAATCACAGTAAGTCACCTGGATAAAGAATCCAAGACAGTAATCACAGTTAATAAGTGTTTACTCAGGAAGATCACGGTGGTAGAGGATGGCAAATTTACAGTATTTGCACCCACGGTGGCCATTGAAGATTTGGAGTACGACCCGGCGGAATGGGCATGAAATATTAGGGGTGGAGAGACACGAGTGACAACGAAGATTAACAATTTCCGCTATACAACGAGACTAGGTTATAGGCTGAGGAGAAGATCAACCCATCTGGATCTTCCCCTAGCCTTAAGATGGGAAAAGAGAGAGGGGATCTACAGTGGCTCATCCTCCATGTGGCCCTCCCAATCAACTCTTGGTTGTATGAAAGAAGAAGCAGGCAAACTAGGGAAGGGGAGGAACGAAATTGTACCCTATGTACGGGTGGGGCTCTGGAAACGATGGTCCACTGCTTAATCTCATGCCCGGAGGCAGAGAAGGTATGGGTGTTAGCTCGCGTACTATGGTCCCGGATCACGAAAGTTCCCTTCCCTCCGATCAGAGGCAGACTCCTAATCAACATGGAAGCGCCCAGAGACTGGAATTCCTGCCAAAAACACATTTTTCAGATACTGAGGCTTTACGCGCTGTGGACAGTGTGGAAAAGAAGATGTCAAAGGGTGGTAGGGGAGAACCATATGACTATAATGGAAGCCAGCGGAATAATGTACAACCTGCTGGAAACAGAAATCAGGGCACAATGGCAGAGAGCCAAGAAGCAAGCGGAGAGGCAGGCAGAGTTAAATCCAGATAAGGCTAAGGAAATAATTAACAAGTTTAGGACAAAGGTTCTAGCAGCGGGAAAGGTGGCTTCATTGGAAGGGAAAGCCTTGCGCTTCCATTGGTTTAAGGACGATCTCCAGGACCCGCCATATGAGGACGAGAATGGGGACCAGGAGCTTGGACTACCATAAACTGCGGGAAGGAGGAGAGATCTGCAGAAGAAACCGCAAAGGGAGGGAACCTCAGACCTACTTAAAATAAGACTAACTTCGCAAGGACAGGACTGGGATACAAATGACGCTGGGGCAAAAGAGAGGGAGCAGCAGGGAAGAGACGAACAACCAAGGATGTTAAGTATTGAAGAGAGAGAATAAGGGACAAGGGACATCGATTAAAGTGTCAGGAGAGGAAGCAGGGTTTAGGGTTTAGGGTTTTTATAACACTTAAAAGGCAGAGAAAGGGTTTTTGGGTAACAGGGGGGAACACAACTTTTGTGAAGAATTGGTAAAAAGAGGAGGGTAGATCACATGGCAGCAAGGGAGGATCTCTTTCTAGGTTTAACAAGAATTTCTGGCAGAGCTGTTAGGGCAGATCTGAGAGAGAAGAGAGACTCAAGGCAAGCTGACAGTCAATCCTCCACCAAGGGTGGAGTAATCAATGTTGTTCAGGGGTCCTCCGGCCGAACGGGAGGAAGCGTGTGTGTTTATTCTGTAATGTTTTCAGTTGTGACTTGCCGGTGGAATAGGAACCGGACTAACGCTCCCCAGAATAGAAGG
>BFEA01000005.1:6250864-6272742 GCA_003427395.1 Chara braunii | reverse complement strand
GCTATGTACGATGTTATTGTACAGGTTGGTGATGAGAGATGTGGCTTGATATAATGCCGAAGCAGGTGCTGCACTACCATGTTCATCTGTTCAGCTTGGCCATTTGACTCCTGGTGGTTCCCTGATGTCATGTGCAGTTGGGTTCCCATTTGATGGGCTGTGTTTTGCCACAGTCTGCTCGTGAATCTAACAGCCCAATCGCGAACAATAGGCTTGGGAAGTCCGAAGTCACGCACCAAGTTATCCATAAATAGATTTATTACTACGCCAGTCTTGGCGATTTCAGGTATGGCAACCAGTCTAGCGTACTTACTAAATCTGTCCACGATAACGAAGATGTGTCGTTTGCCGTTCTGGCTGGTCACAAGAGTGTCCATGAAGTCCATGGAGATGCTCTGACTAGGGCCAGCAGGAATAAGCAAAGGCTTGACAAGCCCAAGTGGTGCTTGCATTCTTGGTTTGTCACGCGGACAAACCTGGCATGTCTCTTCGCGTCATCCATTATCGTGGTTAACTGAAACGTTGTACTAGATTTGCTGATGTTTTCTTGAACCCAAAATGCTCGGTTGCATCGTGACACTCACCTAAAAGTAAGTCGTGCAAAGACTCTCTAGATGGTACTCACAGTCTTTTATTGCCTTCCTTCTCGAGGAACAACAAACCATTGACCAGCACAAACTCATTAGTTGTGGCCTTGTCTTTGGCCTTGAGTTTGCGCATGATCTTAGACATGATGGGATCCTCGAGATAGCCATCCACCATGGATCGAGTCACATCCTCGGATATACTAAACTCGATCACCACGACGCTCAAATCGTCTGCGCTCCTGGATAATGCATCCACCACCTTGTTCTACTCTCCCTTCAGGCGGTCCAGTTTGAAGTCATACATATCTATGACTTCGATCCATCTCTTTTGTGCGTCAGAGAGTGCGTTTTGATGCAACAAAGAGTCTCTTGGTCAGATCTTATATAAAAAATTCTGCCAAGGAGGTAGTGCCTCCAATGAATCAACGTTTTATATAGGGTGTAGAGCTCCCGCTCATAGGTGGACTTAGCTAGTTTTTCAGACGACATCTTCTTGCTCATGAACTGAATCAGCCTCGACTTGTTTTCCTCCTGTTGCGCAAGGATCACGCCAATGCCATATTGACTGTCATCTGTTGTCACAACTAAACGCTTCAAAGGATCGGAAGCTTCAAGACTTCATGGTGCGCGAGGTCCGTCAGTGGGGAAGCTATAGTACTATAGTTCCTTACAAACGCGCAGCAGTAGCCCGTCATCCCCAAGAAAGACCTCACCTATGTCACAAACTGTGGTCTAGGCCAGTCACGTATGCTGGCCACTTTGGCATCATCTGACCTTAGTTCATGTACTGAAATTTCATGAGCCAGGGACAAGATCTTGGTGCAACTGAACTCGCATTTTTCCGAGTTGACCTTGTACTGATGCTGTCTTAGGAGCCCCAACACTATCTTCACGTGCTCATCGTGCTCCTATACAGTCCCACTAAAGATAAGGATGTCGTCGAGGTGCACAGCGATAAACTTATCTAAGTAGTCATGAAAGATCCTATTCATCGCGTGTTGGAGAGTCCCATGAGCATTGCAAAGTTCAAAGCACATCATCACAAACTTATACAGACTGTACCTAGTCTGAAAAACGGTTTTGTGTTGATCCTCATGCCTTATGGTAATCTGATGGTATCTGAACTTTAGGTATATCTTACTGAAGTATAACATCCCTGCACCCTCCAAGAGGTCGTCGATGCGTGGTAGAGGCTCTACACTCTTAACTGTGACGACGTTGAGACCCCTATAGTCAATACACATCCTCAAGGTACCCCGCCTCTTAGGAACAAATAAAACTAGTGCACCGTAAGGGGAGGTACTTGGTCGGATCCAACCCTTTTTTGTGAGTTCCTTGAGCCGTTGGTGAGGCTTATCTAACTCCGCATGAGACATCCTATATATCCCTCCTCTAGGTACCTTTACGAGGCACAAGGCCTCGATAAGCCCTACCGGACCCCTATTTGCGACAGGTCGGCCGCCCTAAGTGAAGGCAGGATCGACAGACGACAAGAGGCCTATTTTGGACTACTTCGCAATTGGGGAAAATTCAGGCAGTTGCGCAGTGCCAGTTGGTTGAAGGTGCCCAGACCCTGGCCTCCTTTATCAAATGTATCTAAGTCAGACCCTGGGCGAGGTACCCAGCATAGGCCTAACTCAGGCTGTGAGCAGTTGGGCACGGGTAACTGTCGGTGGCCCTAGGCCTGATTCGTTTGGATTGAGGCTCAACCTCCCTAGGCCTACGGGAAGCTTCTGGGCAGGGACCCAGTGCAGCCAGGCTGCACGTGAGGCAGGCAGGCCACTTCCATTTAGGAAAGGGCTTGCCCAGGCAATCGACATTCGGGCACTGGCTGCATGCTGCGCAAGCGTTGCTGCGCTAATGCTGGCCAACGCTCACGAGCTCACGGGCGAGCTGAAAGGAGTAGGCAGCCATAGCCGAGCTGCGCTGCTGTAAGCTGGATGGGGCGCATGGTGGTCCTTGGGTGCATGTGGCATTTGTGAGTTGGGGAACGAGGTTGTGAGTGATACGAGAGACATACCTGGTGCTTGAAGCGTGCGACATTGGCCGAGATCTGCTCGTACTTCGGGGAGCTGTTGACGTCATTGGCGACATTGTAGATTAGGCTAGATAGGATCTGCCATCTGTCGTCTGGGCCCCGAGCGCCAGATAGGATATCAACATTGGTTCTTCGTTGATGATGATGAGACTATTCCAGCATTGTCAATTATGAGGTTTAGCTGTACTCTTATTTGGTGGAACTCGTGTTGCAATTCTGCTATTGGTTCGAGGTCACGACTATCTGGTTTCATGTGTATGATGCTGTTTGATTTATGAAGTTTGCTATTGCTCATTTTCCTTGCAATTTGGTATCAGAGTTGTGGTTCAGTGCGCTAATTTGGCTCTTGTCTTCTGCCTAATGCGGTGTATGCACGTGGTGTGTGCGGTGAGCGACCGTGCCGTGGAACATGTGTAGTGAGAAGGGCGAAGATAAGCAGGGTACCCAGGAGGAGAGGGGATTGCCAGAAAGGCTATGCAGTGAATATTGGGTGTTCGCAGTGTGATGAGAACTATCCGATGCGTGATGCTGAGGTGGAACGGTGGTGCAATGCTGGTTGTGCCGAAGCAGCGATTGGTCATCACAATCAACATCGGGTCATTTAGTGAAAATATCTGTGGTTGGGGGCAGCTATTTTGAGGTACGTTGCACCTAACCTTATCTACCCTTTTCGACACTTCTTACCGTGAGGATGCGTGTTCTGTCTTGAGAGTCCTTTCATGTGAGGAGTCGTGTGCGCTCAACCTTGAGAGTCGCCAGTCTTCACGTGGACCATATGGAAGGAGAGGGCGGTGGTATCTGAAAGGCCCTAGACGAAGCACTGGGTCACAATCACCATGCCAACCCATCGGGTGTAGAGCACGCATGCTTTGCTGCTTTGTCCTTTGTCTGCTCGTTGTGCTGTAGAGGGGTTCTGAGGGGCAGGCCAACCCTATGGGACAGACGAGACCGGGCGTGTATAAATAAGCACTGGTGGGGTACCTTCCATTGGCTGTGATTGTCGTTTTGTTTGCGACGTTAAATAATTCCTGAGGACTTCGGGGGCCGTCCATAAAAACGCCTCCTGATCAGCCAATTGGTTGGTGTAAGGCTCGGTGCACGCGAGGATAAAGACTGTGCAGGGCTGGCCAGCTCAGTAGAACTCGGGGTATAGGGGTGGGCCGTGTGCACACCTTTAGACATGCACGCTGTTCCGGATTGCTCAGGAACGTTGACGACAAGAGACATTCAGGAAGAACTGAGGGAGGGGTAGATTCTAGGTGATAAGTTTGGGAAAGATTCCACTCTGCAAACAAACCCAACAAATGATTCTATGTTTATTTTGATTAGTTGATGTACAACCATTAACATCTGACAGACAACATAGTTAGAATTGTTATCTGTTCATTGTGCTTTCTGTTTGCGGATTAGTCAAAGTAAAATAGTTTTCACTTGTAGGAATCTGAACTTACTTGTTGGACTCAAATGTATCTACTTTGACGCAACCATCGATTAATGCAATCGGTCGGTGCACTACGCTGCGGTAGGCATCAAAGAGTGACCTAGTGCAGATTGTGTACAACTCTGTAGCTTATGAGCGATAGGGATACCACTAGTGAGGACGACCGGATCTTGCGATCGGCTAGACGCTCGATTGCCCACGTGGCATTAGGACCTGAGGGTGATAGGTTACTGTTCCGCCAGCTTAGGGAGAGACAGGAGCAACAACGGAGAGCTAGGATAACAAAGGCCAGCAGGGCATTCGCAAGTGAAGCTGCTTCAACAACCATGGCAACCGCTGCGCAACACAGTTCCCAGGCTAGTAGTTCAGGGGCCGTAGGGTCAACGGTCGTGCAGACCCTGAGTCATTCAACTGGCGTCATGGCAAGCCAGCCTATAGTGTTGACTTCTGATGAGATCGCCATACAACAGGCAGCACTACAGGAGGTACAACTACAGAGGGGTTTAGGAGAGATAAAAGTGGAGAAGGAAAAAATGATTAGAAGAAGAGCCAGGATGCAGCGGAGAGAAGCGAACATTAGTGAGTTAGAGAGGATGGATCTGACGCACATGGATGCAGATGTGAGGACGTTGCGGACAACCCTGTTAGGTGTTGTAGAGATGCAGGACCACCACACGACTCTCCTTCAGGACATCCAGCAGAGTCTGGCCTTGCTGGTCAGGGGAGCGCAGGCAGCACCATCGCTGTCCGGGCTCGGTGCCTGACCCGTTGTACAACCTCCTTTTTATCTCCCACTGGTGACTCGGGTATCCCCATATGTCTCTCCAACATCGGTCCAAACCGTTTCCCTGGGTATGCTGTTTGCAGGAGGGTTCTCAACAGGTCCTAGTGTACAGGTTCTTGTACAGACAGTGTTCTCCCAACCTCCGTCGCAGGTTGCTGTAAGCGGGCAGCCTGCACAACCGCAGGGTACACAGCCCCAACAACAGATAGTGCAACAGCTTGCTCATCCGGGTCCACACCTTGGAATGATGCAGGTACCGGGATAAAGTCAGTGGGTTCCGAAGACGGCCATCGACGCTCCTAAACCCTTCAAAGGGGACAAGGGGGGCGAAGACCTCGACACATGGTGGAGGTCAGTGCCAGTATACGTTAAGTGCAAACTTACCTTGCCGCATGAGGAAGTGCTTGTGGCTGCCTCCTATCTAGAGGGGAGTGCAACAAGATGGTTGAGTGGTTTAGTGCAGTTGCAGGGATACGGTCATGACTTCCGCGCTTGGGCGGTCACCCAGAAACTGGATGACTTCCTCAAGTTGGTGGAAGACATGTGGCATGATCCTCAGGAGGCCCAAAAAACCACTGATGCGATCCTGATTCTGAATACTAGGCAGTTTAAGTCAGAAAGGGAGGCCACAAATGCAGTAGAGCGTTTAATCTGTGTCCCTGGGTGCGCTATGACCCCCAGGTCTTACTCACCTCCTACCTGAGATGATTTCCTATGCCTCTCAGGAATCAGTTGGCAGGTGAGGCCAACATCAACATGCACAACTTTCCCTCGTTTAGCAAGAAGGCCCTAGACCTTGAAGCAAAGATAGGGCATGGTTAAACGCCCACGACGGATGGTAGGAAAAAGACACTGCCTCCTAACTGCAAAGCGAAGGGACGCATAGTGTTCGTCGACAACGATGAATCCGCCATCCAGTTGGATGACGAGTTCCAGGCGGGAGTGGGTTCAGAGTCAAGCAGCGTAGAAGCCTCAGGGGGTGGAGTAGTTGTTGCCGTAACTCAGAAAGGTAAGGTAATCGGTAGACGCCGTGGAGGTTCTCGGTCTATGAGTCAAGTCGACCGCAATGCTCCTCCATGGGAGAAAGCGGGTTTCAGTGAGGACGTGTGGAGAGATCGGTATACGCGGCAGGCTTGTATCCGTTGTGGCCAATATGGTCATAACCAGTTCAAGTGCCGAAATAAGAAGGTGACCGAGAAGATCCCGCCTACGATGGGGCGGGCGTTGGGATCCTCTGCTCCCGTTGGTAGCAATGTTGCCTGCAGTTCTGGCACCGCTTCAGGAAACGCGTTGGGCCAGTAGGAATAGTAGGTGTTCCTGCTAGGGTCGACGTGGTGGACGCACCCTCACCATCTCGAGAGATGGCCCAAGCTATTGACTCCGTCGTCGTCCCGCAAACACATTCAGACCCATCAAGCCTCTGTTCGATGAATGTGTGTGAGTCTTTAGAGGAGCTAGAGGAGGAGTGGTCTAGATCAGACCCACTAACTTCTTGGACGACATTGGCTAAAGCCCCTAAGGGTGAGATGTTCGTCAGCGAGGTAGTAATAGGTGGCTGCAAGGCCGGGGCCTGTTATGATACTTACTCGACACGAAACTTCACTAGTCGTGCGTTCATTGAGAGGCTGCGCTTACAGGGGCAAGTGTTGTGCCTGAGTCGACCTGTGGAGTCGACCTGTGCCAACAAACAGCGCATGGTAGTCAACGACTACCTTTAGGACATTCAGTGTCTCTTTCCTTACGCGGGAGGGGAACTGAGATATCGCGTCTCGTTCCTAGTGAGCGATGATCTCCCTATGGATATCTTGTTAGGTATGTACTTCCTCTCCGTTGCACAGCCCCAGTTTGACTGGGACCGAAAAGTGGTTAAACACACTTTGCCAGGTGGGGGGACCGCCAGATTACATAAGTTTCAGGCTAGTAGTCTGATTGAGTCCTATGGATGCATGTGTGCAACTGCGTTCTATAACTATGATAAGCAAAATCTGGAGGAGGGTATGTATCTAGTTTATGTCTCTGCAGCAGGCGAGCCGGTGAAAATGCCGTTGGAGATAGAGGGAGTAGTTGCTAAGTACCCTGCTCTATTTGAAGATCCAACAGGGGTTGTCGAGAGGGAGGTCGTCCACGCGATAGAGATTATCCCAGAGTCTAGCATCCCGAAGGGTAGGATCTATCGGATGTCTCCAGGCGAGTTTGACGAGCTTCGCCGACAGCTCAAGGAAGTCGTAGAGAATGGTTGGATCCGGGCGAGTGTCTCCCCTTGTGCCAAAGAAGGGGGTACGCTGAGTACGTGCATTGGCAATGCCATCACTGTCAAGAATCGAGAGCCCCTACCGTGCATCGACGATTTGCTAGATAGAGTGCAAGGGTGCCGGTACTTCTGTAAGATAGATCCGAAGTCCGGGTACCATCAGATTGCAATATGGCCCGAGGATCAGCACAAAACTGCTTTTTAGACCAGGTACGGTCTGTATGAGTTTGTGGTCATGCGTTTTGGCCTTTGCAATGCTCCTGGCACCTTTCAGCATGCTATGAAGCGGATCTTTCATGACTACTTGGATAAGTTTGTCATCGTGTACCTCGATGACATACTCATTTTTAGTAGGACTGTCGAGGGGCATGTTGCTCAGTCTCCTCGATGACTACTTGGAAAGTCCTCAGTCTCCTCCGGCAACACAAGTTCAAGATCAACGGGGGAAAATGTGAGTTTGGTCGCACCCGGATCGTGTACTTGGGTCATGAGATTCCCCGGAGGGTTTGAAGCCCGATGACACGAAGGTGGCCAACATTCGTGACTGACCGCGTCCTCAGTCTGTGACTGAGATGAGGTTTTTCTTAGGGATGACCGGCTACTACCGCAACTTTGTTAAAAACTATGGCAGAGTGGCCGCTCCTTTGACTGACTTGACCCGCCTTGACACCCCACGGGAGTGGACAGACAGGTGCGAGGCTGCTTTCAGACATGTGAAGCACGTGTTGACGCATCATGAGGTCTTGAAACTTCCTGATCCTTTTTTTTTTTAATGACAAGCCGTTCATAGTAACCACGGATGCCAATCAGTATAGCATTGGTGTCGTGCTAGCGCAGCAGGAGGGGCCAAAGTTGAGGCCAGGGGAGTACATGTCCCAAAAGATGCCCTCTTAGAAGTTGGCCGAGTTCACCTATGGGAAGGAGCTGTACGCGATCTATAAAGCGCTAACCCATTGGAGGCACTATCTCCTTGGGAGGTTCTTCATCGTCAGGACTGATCATCAAACCCTAAAGTGGATGAGGACTCAGCCTGTGCTCTCCTATGCGCTGAAACGCTGGATCGAAGTCATTGAGCAGTATGACTTCGAGCCACAATACCTCAAACGTGAGTGCAACAAAGTTGTTGACGAGCTGTCGTGTAGGCCAGACTTCTCCGGTGCGCTGATCATTGAGTTTGAGCGTGCAGACGATGCCACTCGCTCTTTGGTGGAAGCCTATCGCGAGGACCAGTTCATGTTCGAGATAATACGCAGACTCGAGGCGAAGGACAAGGTGACTTCTGTCGAGTTTGAGTTGGTCAGCGGCTTGCTGTTCATTGAGAAGACCGGAAATAAACGTTTGTGTGTTCCTACTAGAGAGTCGTTGCGTAGTTTATTTTTAGGTGAGAGTCACGATGCCACGGGACATTTTGGTTTCAAGAAGACTGCAACCAATCTGTTGCAGCGGTTCTGGTGGCCCACGATGATGAGAGATGCCAAGTTCTATGTCAAGACTTGTCAAGTTTATCAACGTGACAAGCCCCGGACACAAGCTCCTCTTGGGCTGCTCAAGCCCCTTCCCATTCCGGAAAGGCCTGGTGAAAGCCTGTCCATGGACTTCATGGATATGCTAATCACCAACAAGAGTGGCATGAGGTACATCTACGTCATCGTGGATAGATTTAGCAAGTACGCTAGGTTAGTGGCCATGCCGGAAACAACAAAGACCGAGTACGTTATCAAGCTATTTAACGAAAACTGGGTCAGAGATTTTGGCCTGCCGAAGTCTATAATCAACGACAGGGATGTCCAATGCACCAGTGAACTGTGGAAGGCCGCAGCTGCCGAACAAGGAACGCAACTGCAGATGACATCTGGAAATCATCTAAAGGCAAACGGACAGGCAGAGCAAATGAACCGCGCTGTTCAACACTTGCTAAGGAACTACATTAAGCCTAATCAAGTGGACTGTGATGAGAAGCTTGCTCTCATCGCCAACCTATACAACAACACAGTTCATAGTGCCACGGGAGTAAGTCCTAACAACCTACTTCTAACGTTCAAACCTAGACTCCCCCTTGACTTTCTGCTACCTGAGAACCAGCCTACTGCTGCTCCAGGCACTTTGGAATTCGCTTATAGATATGAGAGTCATATGCAGTGGGCAGTAGAACATATGCACAAAGCACAGGTGGCGATGATCAAATCTGAGAACAAGCACCGCCACCCATCTATGTTTCAGGTAGGGGACAGGGTCTGGGTCAAGGCTTCAAAACTGGGGTAGGAGCACGGGATTTCCCGTAAGCGCATGCCACAATACTTTGGACCATGGGAGGTTTTGGATGTAGTTGGGGATGAACCAGACAGACCCTCATATGTCATTCGGATCCCTGGACACCTTTGCACTTACCCTGTTTTTCATGCCTCTAAGCTTGCACCATTCAAGGAAACTGACCAGTTCCCTTCGCGACGCTGAATGCGAAGGTTGTGAGTGATACGAAAGACATACATGGTGCTTGAAGCATGCGGCATTGGCCGAGATCTGCTCGTACTTCGGGGAGTTGTTGACGTCATCGACGACATTGTAGATTAGGCTAGATAAGATCTGCCATCTGTAGTCTGGGCGTCGAGCGCTAGATAGGATATCGACATTGGTTCTTCGTTGATGATGATGAGACTATTGCAACATTGTCAATTATGAGCTTTTGCTGTACTCTTATTTGGTGGAACTCGTGTTGCAATTTTGCTATTGGTTCGAGGTCACGACTATCTGGTCTCATGTGTATGATGCTGTTTGATTTTTGAAGTCCGCTATTGCACATCTTCCTTGCACCTTGCTACTTGGAACGACTTTAATTGCGCAGACAATTTCCCTCTCGACTACGGCCCTAGGCTCCTAAAAAAGGTATGGATATTGAGAGACAATTGCTTCTATCTCTAGGGGTGTTTTACAGCCTCCCCTTTCTTATAGACAAAGACTAGATACATATCCTCCTCAAAATTCTGCTTGTAATAACTATAGAAAGTTGAGGTGCACAAACAACCATAAGACTCATCTACCCTGCTTGCTTTGTACTTCTGCAGTTTAACGGTCCTCCCATTTGGCAACTTGTACATCATCACCTTCCTATCCTAGTCAAACTGAGGCTTAGCAACCTCAAGGTAGTACATACCTAGCAACATATCGAAAGGCAGCTCATCACTAACCAAAAACGAGATCTTGTGTCTCAGTTTCCCTCCTCCATAGGAGAAGGTGCAAACTACGTCCTTCACATAGTCCTGGACTACCATGGAGTGGTTGTTGGCAAAGGTATGTGCTACAAACCTGCTAAGCCGCTGCACTTGGTCCCCTAAGCGCAACCTATCCACACAAGCACAACTTGTGAAATTTCGCGTAGAACCTATGTTTGTGAAGGTTCCGACCTTTCGGTCACCTACACCGATAATATCGTCCAGGAGTTTCTAGGGTCCTTCTCTAACCACTCAGTCTCTGACCACTCAGTTTCTAACTCCTCAAAGGAATCGAGACACATCCATCAAATAGAGTATCGATTGGTCCGCATTTGCCTGCACAGAGATATTGGGGTCAATAGCCTCCGCCATCGTGTGAAGTGGAGAGAGTAAGGTAACCACGTTAGCCCGAGTAAGATCAACTAATACTCCTATTGACCCGATGTGTTTCCCTGGGAAGTGCTCATAGATGCACCACCCGAGGTAGAAGGTCCTACAACCAGTATATAGAATGCTACCTTCACCGTGACTCGCTTACTCTTGCAGCGGGGCATAGTATGCCCTCCACAATAGAGACACGTGCCTTAAGCAACACGGTCATGCCACACACCGTACTCTAATCCAAGTTTCACCCACATGGGTGGAGCTTGTTCCACTTGACCCTTGGGCCGATTGCCCTTTCGTTTCCCGACCCCCTTAGCCTTTTCTCTAATGGGAGCAGCTACTCCACCCTCTGAAGTCTCTGTGCCCCCATCTTCCTCTGTCTCTTCACCAAGACCAGAGAAGTCCTCAATCTCAATGGTGCTGCCATCATGGCCAACAAACATGAGATTGCCCTTCTTCTTCCAATCCTGGGGGAATTTCTTCTTCCCCTTCTCCATTAGTGTCTGTTGTGCATTCTCGAGGCTGGCATTTATCTCTAACACGTGTTTGCTAAATGAAGCGAAGTCATGTACCTCTATGGAGGCGTCATCAACCAACTTATTCTTAACGTCTGTAGGGAGACATTGCAGATAAGTGGTCATGAGGACCTGTGGATCGTACCGCATGCTTGGGACATCGATCAAGCGCTCTGCGGTGTCTGTTGGCTTGTGGACTGACGTTACTTCCTAGATGCTAGGCCTGCCAGCGAGTCGGTAGACATTTAAGCTCCTTGAGGGTCATGCCACCTATTGTTGACTACCCGTACGAACTCCTCCAAAGTTCGGGCTTGTGCCCAACCACCGACGTCTTGACCAAACCGTGCTGTTGTACCAACCCGTCTAACCATCTAGTTGTTGATCCTTTTAGAAAGAACGCAGCGACAATGACTTCTTCCTTGGGCCTTGTGAGCTTGTGTCTCACATAAGTGGGCACGGTCCTAACCCAAGTATTAAGGTCCTCCTCCTTTTTGTTATCCCCTGAAAAAGGTTTAGGAGTTAACAGTGGTATCTTGAGCATCCATTGCATTGGTTGCCCAGAACCTTGTGCCTGCTGCAGGTTGGGACACGAGTGGGACATGTTGCTGTGGCGGCGGCTGCACCTACTGCTGCTATAGTACGAATTGCGCAGGCTGCTGGACATAACCACATGTTGTCGGAGGTTTCATACACACAAATTTAAATTCCATCGAATACCCCTTCCTCATGGGGATGGAGCCACCTTGGCTGTTCTTGTCAGGCAAAAAGTCTTATATGAAGTGCGCGCCCAATGCGTAAGAGAGAGAGAGAGAGAGAGAGAGAGAGAGAGAGAGAGAGAGAGAGAGAGAGAGTGCTCTCTCTCTATCACTCTTCCCCCTCTCTTCCTTGCCATCTGTCCCTCTCTCCCTCTCTCTCCCTCCCCTCCCCTCCCCTTCTCTTTTCTATCTAAGACATTTTCTTTGCCATTTGTCCCCCTCTCCCTCTCTGTCTCTACCTCCCTCCCCCTCCCTTCTCTCTCTCTAACACATTTTCTGTAACGAATTCCCTCTATCTAACACATTCTCTCTCTCTCTCTCTCTCTCTCTCTCTCTCTCTCTCTCTCTCTCTCTCTCTCTCTCTCCTCGCTCCCTCCCTCCCTCTCTCTCTCTCTCTGTCCCTCTCTCTCTCTCTCTACCTTCCTCCACCTCCCTATCTCTTTAACACATTCTTGTCTATTTGTCTCTGTCTCCCTCTCTCTTGCTCTCCCTACTCTTTGCTCCACTCTCCTGGTACTTTCTACTCTCTACTCCATTATGTTCTCTACTCTCTACTCTGCTCTATTCTCTGCACTCTACACTACTGTACTAATTCAACTCCCAATCAACATGCAATTACACACCATGCGCAATAGAACATTCATGTGAGAAGTCACACTGGACACCGAGTAATGAAAACCAAACTTGGTCACTGAAAACCACACCGAATTATTGTATTATACAAATAAATTGTATCCTCCAACGACACCTGCAGCACACAAACCAAGTAGGTATGTAACTCCTCTCCCCTATCCCTGATGTGTTACTCTCCCTCTCCCTCTCATGTCTTGTATCGCTCAAACTCCCTGTCACGCTCATGCTCTCCCTCTCCCTAATGGATCCACCTTGAATGCATCTGCAATGTACTCCTCCGAACCTTTGTGGCTATGGCCGTCCTCTTCCTCCTCCCTAACTATGGTAACTAGGCGTCTCCTTCCTCACTGGGCACTGGTTTCTCCTCTACCGCTTTCGCAATTTGCGCATGAAAAGTTGATCCCGCTGGCTGATGATACTGGGCGTTTATACTTGCTGATCCGCCTTCCAGACATCTTTTGTTGGTTATCGGTTGGCCCTCTTGCCTTTGTTCCCTGCTTCTGGAAGCTCACATACTTTCGTGGGTTGGCTGCTTGCGTGGATCGACTGACACCTGGCCTAATGACTCTGGTGATCTTGGCTGAAGTTGTGGTGCCTCCTAAAGACAGACTCTTCAACCCATACGTTTTTTTTTAAGGGACCTCGTATCACAATCTACTTAACTAGCTCGCCTAGCCCTTTGCAGTCATGGTATAAATGAAAACTACTCTTATAGAGTATTTGTGCACATCTTACAAGTGGCTGGAACCACTAATAGAACACGAAATGGGATTCAGGATTGGAACTTGAGACTCAGGACAGAGACTTGGGACTCGGGACTTGGACTTGGGACTTTGGACTTGATACTTTAGACTAGGACTTGGGACTTGGGACTGGGACCTCGGGTTCTGGTACAATGTGAAATCCTTTCACTTCCTTTTCCCACCTTAGGGACTGGGCAGCCAACACTCGTGCTTGCCTATCTTGACATCGGCCTTGGCGGACTCTCCGCAATCCGTCCCTAACAACATGTCAAAGGGTAGACTATCCTCCACTTGAAGGGTCAGAGAATGCAAAACTTTCTCACTCTTCTTATACTCCCCTTCCAACTGGAGGTATGCCTTTACCCCCTCGACGTATTTATCTACCGACATCTCCCTCTTGTCTCCCGGTTTGCTCACCACCAGCTCCTCCAACTTCTGCACTTTCATTCATAAATGTAGTTTCTTTAATCCTTTCCTCCTGATATATCTAGGCATTGAATCACGGTTGTTGCGTACCGTAATGGTACAGACCAGAACAAGAACCGACCTCTTTCACATAGTACAAGATAGCGCGGGGGAAGGCTAAAATACCAATGATCAGACCAATCAATGTCGCAATGCAGACCAAACATCCGTCATCATCATCACATGGTGTGAAGGGGCCTGACGCTCACACGGGAAGAATGCGCCAGTCCCCAACCATACACAAACGAAGAGGAGGGGGATCAAACGAAGAAGAGGGGGAAGATGAGAATGTCGTTAACACCAAGTCTTCGGTACACTTGACCAACTCTTCCCTGGTAAACCATCTTTCTTCGGGTCAGTATGATGTCTGAACCGTACTCGGTACTTCCTTACAGGTTTAGGCGGTCTGCCCCTGCCAGTTGGCTTGAGAGCAGGCGTGTCTCTGTGCTCCAGGATATCGTCAACGTCCACGTGGCCATCCATGCTTGGGGGCAACATAAATCTCCTTGATGGGAATTCTTCTGTCTCAGCGAAAGGAGCGATCTTTGAGGCATGAAACACAGGATGAGTGCGTAAGTGACCAGGGATACAGATAAAGTATGAGGGGCCATCCATCTTACTACCCACAACATCCAAGACTTCCCAGGGACTGAAGCACTTAGGCATTAGTTTCCTAGGGATGTCGAACCCCTGTCCCAGTTCACTAGCCTTAACCCAGGCACGTTCCCCTACCTGAAATGTGGACTGTCTGCGATGCTTGTTCTCAGAAGCAATCATTGCTTCCTAGACTTCTTGATGTTCTCGACCGCTTGCTGCAACAACTTCTCGTACTGGACATCCAACTCGATGGTTCCAGGAGTTGCAGCAGGTTAGTTTTCAGGAAGGAGGAAGTCTAGTGCAGATCTAGGCTTCCACCCTAGATGCAACTGATTCGGGGTGACCCCGGTGGTGCTGTGTACAACGTTGTTGTACACATTGGCGATGAGAGGCAATTTATCATCCTAGTCATCCTGGTTGGGCTTAATATAATGCCTCAGGAGATGCTGCACCACCCGGTTCATCTGTTCAACCTGCCCATTGGCTTCGGGATGATTCCCATAAGTCATTCGAAGCTGGCTGCCCATTTGTTCAGCGACCTTTTTTCACATCTCGCTTGTGAAATGCACATCTTTATCACTAAGGATCGTCTTTGGTAGTCCAAAGTCACACACCCAGTTGTCCATGAATAACTTCATGACGTGTTCAATCCTGGCGGTCTCCGACATGGCAATTAGTCTAGCAAACTTAGTGAACCTATTAACTATGACGAAGATATGTCTCTTGCCACTCTTGCTGGTCACGAGGGTATCCATGAAGTCCATGGAGATACTCTGTCCCGGACCAGGAGGAATGGGTAGGGGCTTTAGTAACCCAAGCGAAGCTTGAGTACGCGGCTTGTCCCGCTGACAGACCTGACAAGTCTGTACGTATTTCTTTGCATCGTTCAACATGTTAGACCACCGGAATTGCTGTACTAAATTAGCACTAGTCTTCTTATAGCCGAAATGTCTCGTTGTGTCGTGACACTCACCTATAAATAAACTACACAAAAAAATCTCTCTAGATGGAACAACTAACCTTTTAAATTCTGCCTTTTCAAGAAAGAGTAACCCATCCACCATCACAAACTCGCCAGTGGTGGCCTGGTCTTTGGCCTTCAGTTTGTTGATGATGTCCATCGTGATGGGGTCTTCCTCAGTTGTAGGCTTCCCCCAAGGATTGAGTAACATGCTCAGAAAGCCCAAACTCAAAAATCAGCGCACCTAGGTAATCTGCCCTACGAGATAATGCATCCGCAACGTTGTTGTACTCTCCTTTCACATAGTCTAGTTTGAAATCATACTGATCTATGACCTCAATCCAACGTTTGATTGCGTCAGAGAGAACCGGTTGTGTCTTGATCCACTTGAGGGTCTGATGGTCAGTTCCCAAATAGAAGAACCTTCCTAACAGATAGTGCCTCCAGTGTACAAGTGGCTTGTAGAGGGCATAGAGTTTCCTTTCATGTGGACTTTGCCAACTTCTTTGATGATATCTTTTTGCTCATATACTCATCCGGTCTCAACTTTTCCCCTTCCTGCTGGGCCAGCACTGCGCCTATGTCATATTGGCTTGCGTTAGTGGTTACAACAAATGACCTTCGCGGGTTGGGTACTATGAGAACCTCATGGTGCGTAAGTGCATGCTTCAAACGCTTGAAAGCTGCCTCACACTCATCGGTCCATTCCCATGACGTATCAAGTTGAGTTAGATCAGTTAAGAAAAATTTGATTGTGATATAGTTTTTAACGAAGTTGCTGTAATAACCACACATTCCTAAGAATGATCTGACCTCAGTCACAGACTGGGGTCGTGGCCAGTCACGTATACTAGCCACCTTCGCATCTTCGGGCCTAATCCCATTCGCAGAGACTTCATGACCCAAGTACACGATACGAGCGCAACCGAACTCACATTTTAACGAGTTTATCTTATACTTGTGTTGCCAAAGGAGTGAAAGTACCTTGTCTACATGTTGAGCATGCTCCTCGACAGTCTTACTAAAGATAAGTATATCATTGAGGTACATGACGACAAAATTATCTTAGTAGTCATGGAAGATCCTATTCATGGCGTGCTGGAATGTAACTGGCGCATTGCAAAGACCAAAGGGCGTCTGGAATGCGGTTTTGTGCTGATCCTCTAGTCTTATAGTAATTGGATGGTAACCGGATTTTAAGTCTATCTTTATATAGTACTTACATCCCTGCACCCTATCCAATAGGTCGTCGATGCGTGGTAGAGGCTCTACGTTCTTAACAATGATGGCATTGAGACCTCTATAATCAATGCACATCCTTAGTGTTCCCCCTTTGTTTGGGACAAATAATACTAGTGAGCCAAAGGGGGAGGTGCTATGAGCTCTTTCAATTGTCGCCGAAGCTCGTCCAAGTCGGCCGGAGCCATCCTATAGATTCGTCCTTTTGGTGTCTTGCTACCTGGGATGATCTCTATGGCAAGAACGACCTCCCTGTTTATGACTCCTGTAGGCTCCGCAAACTGATCAGGGTACTTAGCGACGATGTTCTCTATCTCTGGGGTGTTTTAACGACCTTCCCTTTTACAGAGACATAGATTAAGTACATACCTTCCTCTTGGTTCTATTTATAATAGTTATAGAATACAGGTTCGCATAAGCACCCATAGGAGTTAATTAACCTACTGGCTTTGTACTTAGCCAGTCTAACGGTTCTCCCATTAGGTAACTCCAGCTTTAACACCTTCTTGTCCCAGTCAAACTGGGGCTTGGCAACCTCAAGCTAATACATTCCTAACAACATATCGAAAGGCAAATCGTCGCTCACCAGGAACAAAATTCTATGATTAAGTTCTCCTCCTGGATAGGAGAAAGTGTAGATCACGTCCTTAACGTAGTGCTCCACCATCATGCGCTCTTTGTTGGCCAAAGCAGATGCTACCGGTGTACTAAGGAGCTGCACCCGGTCCTTTAGGCGCAACCTCTCAAGGCAGTCGCGACTTATGAAGTTTCGTGTGGAGCCAATGTCTACGAAGACACCTCACTTGCGGCCACCCACACCGACTTCCACAACGAAATGCTCCCCTCTAGGACCTCGACTTAGTGCCACCCAACACTCACGAGGGTCCCTTGCCAACCACTCCTTTAGACACATCCAACGTTGTCGGGACCTGTGGATCCCGAACAACGTCCCGACACTTGAGAGTCGGTATATAGCCAAGTTGTGCACAACAGAGAAATCCAGAGAAAGGAAACAAGAAAGAGAGAAATGACAAAGGACTAGGACGGGACCGCAGGAAGGAATGATGCCCTGGGCTAAGTACCGCAGGGTGAAGGAACCGGCAAAGGCTAGCAAGTGAGTGACATGGCAGGGGCGCATAGGGGCATAACATGGGGCCAAGAGGGCCGCTCTAATTTGGCATGGCAAAGACTCGAGGGACCAATAACTGAGCAAGTAGGGCGCGACAAATGACAAGAAAATAGTGAAGCCGAAAGGTGGACGACCCTGGTGGTTGCGGGATACTAGAAAGTAAGGTCCACAACGGGGTGCCAAGCCCATACGGGAAAGGGGCCTTGACGACCGGAGAGCACTAGAGAAAGAAGGCACAAAACGTCGGGGACCATCGACGGAACAAAGCGTCAGGGGCCACCGACGGGACAAAGTGTCGGGGACCACCGACGGGATAAAGTGTCGGGGACCACCGACGGGCCAAAGTGTCGGGGACCATCGACGGGCCAAAGTGTCAGAGACCACCGATGGGATAAAGTGTCGAGAACCACTGGGCGGGACAAGTACCAAGGACTAGCACGGGACAAGTGGCGGGGACATGAAAAGGTCTCAAGAGGAACTGTGGAGCGACATGAGGGAAAAATAATTAAAGCAAGATGCACCGTCAAGATCGGGATCTTGACGACCAAGAATATTGACACCACTAATGCAAGCACTAGTGGGAGAAAACGGGGAGACCAAAAGGAAAAGAAAAAAAAAAGAAACATGAAGGAGGCATGGGAGCAATCCGAAAAATCTCGGATCAACCTTCCTAAAAAAAATGGAGTCAAAAAAAATTACATGTGAAAAATAAGCCTCCGGGAAAAAATCGGAGTGTGAGGGGCCACTGTGTGGCACTGTGTGGGAGAAATAGAGGTAAAGGGAGACTCCCATGGACATGAGGGAGCCACAATTGCAGTCCGAGATATAACGGAGTGCACCATAGGCATAGGGAGGGCCAAAACTTAGAGAAATGATCTGGAAAAGGCCTTAACGGCCACTTGACACTTGACATGCTAGAAAAAAAAAGAAAAAGACAAAAAAAAAGTGGGAGAATAAGATAAAAGGAGTGAGAGGGAGTGAGTGAGTTGGCCGTCAATAAGGACTGCCACAAGTAGGGACTGTCAGCTCCCTACTGTTCGAAAAGGGAGGGAAAAGGAAAAGAAAAGAAAAGAGAAAAAAACCTTAACGATAAAAAACGGTAATTTGAGGAGATACATTTGTAACCAGACATATTCTGGAATATGACGGTTGCAAAGAACCTTGATTTTCTCTTGATTTTGCAGAGAAAATCAAGAAAAATCAAGACCCCATGCAACCGAGATACAACGGATTGCATAGGGGAAGAAAAACACATGTTTTAGATGCATCCGGAGCCAATATTAAGCCCAGATGCACTTGAAAGTTGGTCGTTTTCTTTTCCTTCAGTTTCAGGCTAGTTGTGGGGCAATGGGGCTAGGAAATTGACCCCTACTGCAGTCCGAGTTACAACGGAATGCATGGGGAAGAGAAAACACATGTTTTAAGTGCATCCGGAACCAATATTGAACCCGGGTGCACTTGAAAATTTAGCGCTTCATTTTCTTTCAATTTGGGGCAAGTTGTGCGGTTGTGGGACTAGGAAAATTACCATAGTTGCAGTCTGAGAAATAACGGACTGCATAAAGATGCCTAGGTCAAGGAAAAAATTAGCCATGGCAAACCAAAAAAACTAAAAAAGAGTGACTTCGACATGAGACAAATAGAGACGGTAGACGACAACTGTAAGATGAAATCTTGCGGTCAAGAATAATCGGCACACATGGGACACTTGAGGAGGGGATATTGGAACTGACAAGGACAAGGAAGTCCTAAAATAAAAATGGAACGTCATCCGGGACGATGCCGGGGATTAAATAAGCCGAAATAAAAATAGTTGAAAAATGAGACATACATCGGCAGGACTACCGACGAGGCAAAAAAATAGAACTAGTACGGGGAGAGTGGTGGGGGCTTGAGATGTCCCAAGGGAACCATGAGCCAACATGAGGAATGGTCATGCAAAGCAAATGACACTGTCAAGATTAGGATCTAGACGGTGAAAAATATTAGCACCACTAGGAATGGTCACGCAAAGCAAACGACATTGTCAAGATCAGGATCTAGACGGTGGAAAATATTAGCACCACTAGTGCTAGTGGGATCAAGTGGGAGAGCGATGAGAGAAAAAAAACAAAATAATGATGATGGGCTTCCCAATAATTCGAGATATCTCGGACTAGTTAAGCATGAGAAAATAGAGCCCCAAGGGGCTAAACACAGAGAAAAGCTGTCAAAAGAAAATCAGAGCAACGAGGGTTCAAAATTGAGACTAACAGAGACAAAATGAAACCCTCCATGAGCATGGGGGTGTCATTATTGTAATCCGAGATACAACGGCCAACTGTGAGTCTGAATCTGGCCATAGATAAGGATCCATGGCCTAGAAAAAGACTCAACAGCCACTTGACACTTGTCACATCAGAAATAAAAGAAAAGAAAAGAAAGATGAGAGAAAATGGAGGAGGAATGAGACAAAGGGGGAGAAAAGAGTGAAGGAGAATGTGCCGGCCTATTGGGACTGGCAGGTCCCTACTGTGACCTCATCCCTCCAGATTTAGTGGAGAGCAATCTGGACTGCAGAGATATGACCCTTGGGGCAATATCTTTACAAAATTTGAATTAAAAATAAAAAAATAAGAAAAAAATAAATAAAAAATGACTGGTTTTCTTTTGGGCCATGGATCTGAGATCTAGATCCATGGAGGAGGGAATATGACCGTTTTTTATGAGGTCAACTCAAACAGCCAACTCCAAAATGAGTTGGCGACCAAGAATGGAAAGAAACAGAAGAAAAAAAAACAAAACTGTGCATTTGGCCCAAACGGAGGACTAAATGCACAAAAAAAAAAAAAGATTAGCTTTGGGGCTCAAATTACAAGCAAGGATCACCAAGGGGTAGCTCGGAATATTGCTGGCCTTGGATCTCAGCCAGATCCAAGGCTGAAATAACACCGAGGCATGAGAAAATACCTCAACCTACCAAAAATGAGGTAGAAACCGAAAAAATTGAGAAAAAAACCCTCTAGGCTTTTTCTCTCAAGTGAGGCTGCCCCTTGAGCATTTGGACTAAAGGGGGCAATATTTTGAAAAGGAAAAGGAAACTAAAGGAGACCAAGAGGCAATCGGAGTTGATACCTATCACTCGGATTGCATGTAATTGGCCAAAATAAGGCCCAGGTATCCCCGGAGGGGCCTAGTGGTGGGTTTTTGCCTTGGGGGGTACCTCGGTTCACTTGGAGGCACATGTGGAGGCTCATGGGCTGTCTGGTACTCCGGTTTCAGACTACATAAGTTGAGGGAGCAGCCCGCCATATTGACATTTGCATGAGGAGTGCCCATGCTGCCCAAGTGAGCTCATGAAAACACTTCTCTCACTTGGAGTGAAGAGAGGGGAACCCCCACCAGTTTGGGAACTTGGAGGAGGTTGTTGACTAGTGCGGAGAGCTCTAGAGGCTGGTGGTAGTGAGGCTGGCCTAGGAAGGTGATCTGCTATAGCCCCCAACCTGTGAGGAAGAAGGAAAGACTAGAAGAAACCCCATTAGCCTCTTAGAGGGGAGAACTCCATAGCCATAGTGATAGGAGCTTGCCATCATCAGGAAGAAACTGAGGAGGAGGGATGAGAAGGGCTTGAGGAAGAAGGAAGCCATAGCCAAGTGAAGGAAAAAACTTCATCAAGATTGGTACTCCAACTCCAAGATACTAGAGGAGTGAAGTGGAAAGAAATCAAATCTTCTTCTTCTTCTTCTTCTTCTTTTTTTTCCATTTATTTCTTCTCTTCTTCTTCTTCTTCTTCTTTTCCTTCTTCCCCTTCTTCTTCTTCCTCTTCTTCTTCTTCCTCCTCCTTTCCTCTTCCTTCCCCCCCTTCCTCTTTTCCCACTCCTCCATGTTCCCTCATTTCCTTTTGTTTTTCTTCCTCATCTTTTTTTCTCTCCATAGACACTTTCCAAAGCTTAAAGTAGATAGTAGGAGTTTTTTTCACTAGTAATGGTCTCCCCATGGGCTTATCCTTCACTCCCATGTGAATCGTCACTTTCTACCTTGTGATTTCATGCATAAGAGTGAGTTTCACAAATTTTTGTTTGTGCTCATCCTAGTGTTTTGATGATCTTTCACTCTTGTTTAGTCCATTCCTTCACTCCCATGTGAATCGCCATTTTTTATCTTGTGA
>BFEA01000005.1:6228068-6243168 GCA_003427395.1 Chara braunii | reverse complement strand
GCCGGGGTTGGGGTTGCCCACCCTCGGACCCCCGGACCCCCGCCGGGGCCCCGGGGCCCCGGGGCCGGGGCTCGACACCCCTGCCTGGAGTCTTCTTTTCTAGCATCCTGTGGCCGTCAAGGATCTTTTTCTCATGGCCTTGACACTCCTTTGTGATCTGCTGCATCCCCTTTGGGTCCCTTTTCAGTTTCAAGGCCTAGGGGTTTCAAAATTGAATCTCTCTCTCTCTTTCTCTAGTCCTTTTTATCATGGCTTCCAGATCCACTCACCTTTCAGGTCGCTCGTGGCCCGACACTTGCTCGGGTGGCCCTGCCAGCCCGTCCTCTGTGTCTCCTTGCTTGGTCCATGGCCCTTTGACCCTCCTCATGCAAAATTCAGATGGCCTCCTGGGCCGCATGCCACGCTCCCATGTATCGGCGTGATGACACTACTTTCCTTGACGTCGTTGGCCCCCTTCTACAGGCGGCCACCGTCCTCATGATACTATTTTCTCGGCAGTCGACCTTCTTTAAGAAGGAGGGGCGCCTTTACTAATTTCTCGCAGCCCTTTGCTGTTTGTCACTGTATTGATCTATTCCTTGCCTGATGGTTCCGGCGGCCTTCGCCATCCTCCAGGGCCATAGGCGTCAACACTCTTGCCTTAGTCCTTCATCCTTTCTGTCTCTCTAGCTTCATCATTCCCAATTCCTCTCTCGTGCACACTTTGACCATATAGCATCCCTCAAGGGCCGAGACTTGATACGGGAACCACAGGTCCCGACAACGGAAAAACACAGATCGTGTCACGCGACCCCCTTTCACCTTCCCCCACCCGCCGCCGAATTTTCCCTAACCCTACCCCCTACCCCCTTTCCCCTCAACCATCTCTCTCTCTCTCCCTCTCTCTCTCACACATATACACACACATACACGAACGTACGCAAAAAAAAAGAAAAAGAGACGAAACGTTAAACAAATCGTGTCACGTGCCATAGCCACGTGGTGTGATCTCGAGCCTTTAATCCCCCCTTCCCCCTAACATTTTCCCCTCCCACATGTCTCTCTCTCTCTCTCTCCATCTCTTTCTCACTCAAACACACAAATAAAACGAAAAAAAACAGGTTGTGTTCCGTGGGCCACTTTCACCTACCCCCGCCCCCCTTCCCCTTCGCCCATCTCTCCCTCTCTCTCTCTGTCTCTCTCTCTCACACACACACACACACACACACACACACACACACACACACACACACACACACACACACACACATACACACACACACACATACACACACACACATACACACACACACACATACAGAAACGTACAACGAAGAGAATAAAGAAATAAAAAGGAAAATGATATTGCTTCGCGCCTTCAACGCCCCAGGGGCCCCCTTTTCCCCGTGTCCCTCCCCCYTCCCYCAGCCMTCCATCTCTCTCTCTCTCTCTCTCTCTCTCTCTCTCTCTCTCTCTCTCTCTCTCTCTCTCTCTCYCTCTCTCTCTCTCTCTCTCGCACACACACAAACACCGGCGCACATGGGGAGAAAGGGAAGAGGCCATTGGGGCGTTTTTTCCGGGGAGTTACCATCGAGGTAACTAGCCTATGGCAGCCAAACGTTCATAACGACGATGCTCTTTGATCCTTCGAAGTCAGCTTTAGCCAACTGCGCCCGAATCAGGCACACTTTTTGTGCCCGATACGGGTGCACACAGGGAAAGGACCCTGCTGAGCTTGACTCTGGTTCGACTCAGTGAAATGACGGGGGTGGCCGTTCGTTTTGGACAACGGGCTGCCTCACACAAAAGGAAAGGGGTAAAGTAACGGCCACATACGTGGCCACAGAATTAGAGTAGATACAGGGAGTAGGAAGAAAGAAAAGTAAGGAAGGGAAGATAAAAAAAAAAGTAACGGTCGCGAATGTGGCTGCGACTGCGGAACAGGTACAGCCTCGAAAGTTTCTAGGGGCTGATGGAACTGCGCCTGTCCGTTCTGAACAGACAGCAGTAAAATGGCTGGGTACAACCATTTCCAGGGGCACCTGGCCTGGGAAAACGACCAGGTACTTATGGGGATTAAAGACCTTGGTTCTCGTGAGGGAAAACCAAGGCAGAGGGCTCCTGACCATCGATTTAGATAAAGGGTCAGGAGCACTGACGAATTTTGCCTGGTTGTGGGTAAAGCAGCTGCCCACATGCCATCAACTAGCTATAAGAGCCAACACTCCACCCAACAGCCTCACACTTGTGGCAGCGCTGCTGGGGCATTCACTTGAGTGAATGTTGGTTGGCTGCTGCATGCTGCTGGAGAGGGGCGGTGCTGCCGGTGGAGGTGTTGGTAGTGGAGTGGAGGTCTGCAGAAAGATGGAGAGTGAGAAGGGAGGCAGCCATAGCTAAGGGCTGGAAGCTTTTTGCCCAACCCTTGTGCGTGTGCTGCGTGTGTGGGCTGGTGCAACGGCGGTAAGACTGCGTCAGGGTCCGGACGGCGCGACAAGCGACACCTATTTTAGTGGGGTTGTGCTGCCGAACTGCCACTGCGGCATCAAGACCTTCATAAGGGAAGGTGCTGCCGGATTTGCTACACAGTGCCGCTGTTTTTTTTTTATATGAGTGTGGGGAGGTGCTGCTTGATCAGCGGCGCAGCAACGACAATGCATGCGGTGGGATCATGCTGCCGAAGTTGGCGGCGGCAGCAACATTTTCTTTGAGGTTATGTTGTCCGGTTGGTAGAACGTCGGCGGTACTATTGTAAGGAAAAATGCTGCAGGTTTTTTGCGTCACAGTGGAGGCAATTTTTTGTGTGTGATTAGGCGGTGATGCCACACGGTGGCGTGGTACCAGTTTTGACGGCATGGCGAGCGGTAATTCCGCCGTTATTTTTTTTGTGGTGCACGACTGTTATGGTGAATTTTATGTGGCCTAGAGGTTAGGCTTGCACTGGTGCACGATTGGCAAAAAGAAAAAAGAAAAAAAAAGAAAAAAAAAGAAAAAAAAAGAAAAAAAAAAATGAAAGAAAATGAAATCGCTTCGCGCCTTCAACGCCCCAGGGCCCCCCGTCCTCTTTCCCGCCGCCCTACCCCCTTCCTCGACCCCCCATCTCTCTCTCTCTCTCTCTCTCGCTCTCTCTCGGTCTCTTTCTCTCTCTCTCTCTCTCTCTCTCTCTCTTTCTCTCTGTCACACACACACACACACACACACACACACACACACACACACACACACACACACACACACACACACACACACATGCATACAGGTGACAGGAGAGAACAAACGACGGAGAGCTAGGCATCTGAACTCGCGGGACTGAGAAACTCCGCGATCGGGCGCACTCTCTCTCTCTCTCTCCCCTTCTCACCAATGTCCCCGTATTTAGCATTGTGATTGGGTCCGCTGTCTTTTTAACGCTCCTTTCTTTTTCTCCTTTTTTTTTTTTTTTTTTTTTTTTGTGATGACCCGTCCAAACATGGATTGAAACTCACGGCTGATTTTTGAGTTTTTGCCCATAAACTGAATGCCTTGCCGAGTTTTCCGCTTGCTACTAAGTCTGTGTGTGCACGCTTGCTGGACTGCATGTCTGTCTGAGTGCGGGTTGGCTTGAGTGTGTGTATGACTGTGCCTGTATGGTTGTTGGTTGGCTTGAGTATGTGTGTGGTCCGCAAGGGCACTTGCTCGTTCATTGGGCCCTCAGGGACGGTACTTACCTGTGGTCGTGACATTGAGGGATTGCAGCGAGAAAAACACTCAATTAGCAGGTAGGCCGGTACCGCACCTTGAAGAGGTAGATGTGCCGGTACTGGAGGCTGAGTAGAAGAAGACAAAAGTGGCATTTTTAGAGGCCCAGTAGTTGTAGGTTAGGTCTAGGTGGGTACCAGTCCAACCAGTCTGGGTGTAGGGCCTGTACGGGTAATATCAGAGTCTGCAATGATGTTTCCCTCCGAAAGGGAGGAGGTACCGGTTGCTTGGAAGGTCGAGCGCCTTGGAAGTCACCGCCCGAAGAGGCAAGCATGCCGCTATATCTCCCAGTCGGGCGAAGATCCCGACCTCATTCTCGGTGTGCAAGTTTGGCGACACACTGGTTGGAGCGCCGACTGGAGCAGCGCTATCCAGAGCAGCGCACTGGGGGAAGGAGAAGGACACGGAGGAGGAAGGAGGACAAGAAGGGGAAGGAGTGCCAGGGGTACTTACCTGGCTATGGTGGCAGCCATCTTCATCACCTTGGTAGGCGCTGCAACAGGGAGTCCCCAACTGGGAAGAGCTACACCAAGAAGCTTCAAGGCAGAGTCGGGCATGGCGGCCTGAGTTGGAGCAGCCATAGCTGCTTTGGGTTGTCTTTTGGGCATCTGGGAAAGACCTAGTAGTCCGCCATAGCCTCGGCCTATTATGATGAAGGGAGGAAGAGGCGGCCATGGCTATGGTGGACCTCAAGTGATGCCGACAGTAGAAGAGGAACTCGGATATTGATTCTGGATCAACCATTCAACATTGTATTATTACTTCTTGTATGAATAAGAGAAGGGGGAGATAAGGAGGAAGAGATTGTGGGGCGAAGAAGAAGAGCCTTGTCATGTGTCTATGATGGTGTACATCATCTCCTTCTTCTTCCTTACTTCTTCTTCATCTTCTTCCTTACTTCTTCTTCTTCCAATAATTCTCTCTCTCCTCTCAAGTTCATTCTTTTCTTTCTGCAATTGGACGACATTGTACTATCTAATGGATGTGTATCTCGAAATTGGCCAGGATCATAACACTTCTTTTTTTTTTTTTTTTTTTTTTTTTTTTTTTTTTTTTTTTTTTTTTTTTTTTTTTTTTTTTTTTTTTTTTTTTTTTTTTTTCCCTTTTTCCTTTTTTTTTCTTCATTCTTCCGTTTGTTCGTCTTTTAGTATAGGTAATAATAATAAAAAGCGGCTCAGAGTTTTTTCTGCCTACGTGTGTCGTAGGCCTCGAATAAGACCCCCCCGAACAATATAATCATCTAGATGCGGGTTGTGGGAGCAACTCGTTATCGGACTATGACGAAAGATTGGAGGTCAAATTAGTACATGGGTGCTGGACACACGGGACCTGAAATAGGCCTTTGTTTCATTGGTTTTGTTTTTTTTCCCCCCCTTTTTTTTTCGTTTGTCTTCTTTGAGAGAAGGTTAACAAATGCCTATATTTTCAGGTCATTTTCAACTGCTTAATACGGGTGTTGAGTACTTGGATGGGGGGACCTGAAACCGTCTTCAGAAGCTTCAACCACTTCAGGTCATTTAAGAGGTTTCATGTCCCCACCTGAAACCTCTGAGATGACCTGAAGTGTTTGAAACTTTTGAAAGCGGTTTCACGTCCCCCCATCCAAGCATTTGGATGGGAGACCTAGAACCACTTTCAGAAAGTTCAACCACTTCAGGCCATTTTAGAGGTTTCAGGTCTCCCCACCTGAAACTCCTGAAATAACATGAAGTGGCTGAAGATTCTGGAAGCGGTTTCAGGTCCCCCTGCCCAATCACTTGGATGGGGGGACCTGAAACCGTTTTCAGAAGTTTCTGCCACTTCAGGTCATTTCAGAGGTTTCAGGTCTCCCCACACGGAACTCTTGAAATGACTTGAAGTGGCTGAAAATCTGAAAACGGTTTCAGATGCCCCAACCCAAAAATTTGCATGGGGGCATTTGAAACCGCTTTTAGAAGCTTCAACTTCAGCCACTTCAAATCATTTAAGAGGTTTCAGGTTTCCCCACCCGAAAATCCTGAAATGACATGAAGTGGCACACAACAATGTTGAACCAAAACAAAAAACAGGAAGAAAAAAAAAACGAACATAAAATCTGACCTTCAAACCACCTGAAACTCTGGAAACGACCTGAGGTGTCTTCAGGCCATTTCAGCGATTTCATTCTGAAATTTCAGTAGGTCGTTAACCACTTGTGGTGTTGAGGTGAAGTGGGGCGCTGCAGGGCAACGAAGCACGGACAGCGAAGCACGGGCAGCCATAGCCGGGCTGCTGGGCGCTAGGGGGTAAGAGGTCGATCAGGTGGTCTTCAGGGAAGGAGGCGAGTGTGTAGGTTATCAAGGTCTGATGAGGGTGACGTGATCCGTACCTGGTGCATGAAGAGAGGTCGACTATGGTGTTGACATCATGTACATTGGTCTTTGAAAGTCGAAGTGAGCCTGTTGCGTGAACACAGTTGTAGGTAGGATCGTCGAGTAGGGTAGGCTAGGCGCTGGGCGGCAGACAGAGAGGAGCGACTTTGGATACTGTGTTGGTGTGGCCTGAGGGCTTGAACATTGGCTCATTACTTCATTGTATTTCTCTATTTGGATGGATTCTCGGTGCAATTGTGCTCTATGCTTGTACACGACTACTTGAACATCTGTGTGATTTCGCAACTTGGTTTTCTGTATATCGTTCGCACTCATATTCCTTACACAAGGTAAAAAAAAAAAAAAAAAAAAAAAAAAAAATCAGAACGAGGAAGCAAAATAGACATCCTGCTCTGTTGCTCAGTGGTTTCCGTCGATTGTTGAATTGGTATGTGTTCTTATCCAATGCTGGTGTCTCGTGTTTGTTTTCTTTTCAGTTGTGCAGGTATGGCTTCGAAAGGAGAATCGACAAAAGATAGTCCTAATGGGGCGAAACAGCCACGAGTCACCAAGAACTATTTGCTGCTTAGTGGCCAGCCTTCAGACACACAATCGACTGTGAAATCTCCCAGTGGAAAGACCCACGTCAAAGCTGAAACATCAGGAGCAACAGGGACAACAACAGCGACAGTAGGAAAGAGTGGCGGAAGTGTTGAAACATCAGTTGCAACAACAATAACAACGGCAAGAGGTACAACAAGAGCACAGGGAAAGAGTGAGAGAAGCGGTGAAACATCAGGGGCAGCAGCAACAACAAAAAACACAGCACCAACAATACCAAAAGCTATAGCAGCAGCAACAGGAACAACATCAGGAACAACAACAGCCACAACAACAACAGTAGGTCAGGGTAGCAGCAACACTCAAGATCATGGCAAGGATTCTGCCGTTAATTCATCAAAGGATAATGCAACTGGAGGCACTCAGTTTCTCCCTGGTCCATATTTGCGTGGAAAACATGGTCATGATGTGGCACGCTCCCTCAAGCAATTCGAAAAGCTGGTAGCACATTTGCAGGTGCGAACGACAGTGTGTATAATGTGACCTTTGTCCTACTTTCCTTGGCCATGCTCTGAGATTCTTCTGTTTTTTTCTTCCTCTCTGCCAGTTTGTCAGTGCAATTAGCATTGCCTCTTTGCATACTCTTGTGGGACTAAACTCGATACTCTCTGGTAGACTCCTAGAACTACTTTTTTTCAGTATATTCAAACCTCTTATTGAAGTTACTGGTAAATTTTGCATCTTTATGTATATCAATATTAAAAAATTGATTGCTACTGTTAATTGAATTATATTGAGATAAATCAAAACGATTATGATAATTGGCAAACCAACTTGTCTAACCTGCATGCTGATTTGTTTATAACGTAAACGCAAACCTAACCCAAGCCTAACCAAAACCTAACCAAACCTAACCCGAACCTAACCCAAACCTAACCCAACCCTACACCAAACCTAACGCAAATCTCACCCAAACCTAACCCAAATCTGACCCCAACCATACCCAAACTAGAAACCACACTCGATGAATCACAAACCCGAACGTCAACCCCAACACTCGAGCAAATTATCAAGACCCAGTACACGACTTAAACCCATAACAACAGAAAATGTAATGGGGAAAATTTGGGGCCCCCAAAGTTGCAGTAGGCAACACACTACCTAAAACCTCCTCACTACCACCTATGATTGCAATAGGCGAGCATGATGGGACAATCGGATGTTGAAGGTAGGTTTGGGAGAGAGCTATGGGATCCAAATTACATTCCAACCAAGAATGCAAATCCTGTCTCTGTCCCAAAAAATCAACCTCCATAGATTCTAGTTTATCGAGTTAACCTGGCAATCTAGGCCACCGAGTCTGAGAGGAACTATTGGAGAGAGGCAAACTGATAATCAATCCTCTATGAAAATAGACTAACCAATGGTGACTAGGGATCCTTCAACCGATGAAAGGAGGTGTGTGTTAGTTTCCTGATGTAAATTTACAACTTGCCAGTGGAATAGGAGCCGTACTGATGCTCCTAAAAAATCAGGTGAAAAGGTCTATAATGTGAATATGCCTTTAAGCAGGCCTCAACCCCTGCCCACATCCTTATTGCTGACTTGGAGTACCCGTCAACTTGCCATTCGTCAACCTGTCAACTAGTTGACCCTCCACCTTACTGAGCTACACCTTGGACTTGTATGGTGAGTTACTGGTGAAGGTTTCATGGTCCTCTGCTCACCGTCATCTCTTTCAATATCATTCTGATGAAATAGTTAATGTCAATTTTTGTTTTGTGTGTGTTCCAAAAAACAAAATAATATATGTAATTATTACAGACTCTGCCAGGGCTCGATCCCTGGTCTGTGGGTTACCACATGCCAGCTTGCTGTATTAGTTTTTGTTTTTTTGTTTTACAATTCTTTCTGTTTTTTATTCTTGCTTTTATGATTTCGGACAGTTGGCGGCATCTGCATTCTGACACATGTTTTCAAATTCCTTCTTTTGACACTTACGGATTTTGGATGCTTGGCGCCATTCGATATTATGGCGCCCACTCTCAGACTTCCGATTTTCAGTTCTGGCCCTGAGGCATTTTCACTTTCGCCCTCAGGACCGTACTTGAGTCCGGTACTTATATACGGACTCAAGCCCAGTACGGTGTAGGGCCCCACCTTGTTAGATTTTCGAGCTTGAGTCGACCCGTCGGCGGGTCCCAGTTGGCTCGGCTCTGCCCACGCTCTGCTTAGGTCGAAGAGCCATTCGTCACAGGGCCACCCCCACCTAGTGCTTTGAGATGGATGGGGGTGGGCCAACAAGCGAGAGAGCTTTCACATTGGGGGATGTAGCTCAATTTTCTCGCTAGGTGGGTAGTCTCAAACATCCTTTTCTCGATACTCTATTATGTTCGTAGACAATTGCTCCTTTCAATACCCAAGCAGTCCAGGGAATCTTTTGGGAGTTTTTCTTCTCTTGTGCGTAGGCCAAGCGTCTTCCTTGGGCTACACATCCATTCGTTAGGCGTAAAGTCTTAGAACGTTGTTGAGGTGGAGGGGCACCCCTCAGCTTAGGCCCGCGGACTGAGCCATGTTGGCCCCTACGGCCTCACTAGGGTGCCCTCAACTCCCACCTCTAGCCGATCTATTTGCTGGCATCTGCTATCTCATACATCCTTCACCTTTCATGCATCACATTTCATTGCTTGTCTATGCACCCCTTAGTGCTTTCGGAGTCCCACCCTCATACTCATGCGACTCGACGACATTATCGGCCAATTGACGTTTTTGCAGACCACAACGATTCAGACCAATTTCTGTTAAAGGACGTGAAAACATGCATAAAGATTCATCCATGGGGGAAGGCTATGTTCACAACCCATTTAGCTTTTGTCCCCTTTTCGCCGCCCGGCCTATCCGGGCGCTGTCCAGTTGAAGGCATCTTAAGGGCTACTCACCTGGACACTGAATGTAATATAGACAAGCACAACCCCCATTCAGGGTCAACACATAATCCCTCCCACATACTTATTTTCTTTCTTTCTTGATTGCTTACTTTTCTGTTTCTTTTACAATGTCCAAGCCATCCGCTTCTCGTTCTCATGTAGTTGGGGTGTTGGTCGAGTCTATTGACCTCTCTTTCTTTCAGTGAGTCTTTTTAAATCTTGGGTCCTTGCCAATCCTCAAGTATATATATATATATATATATATATATATATATATATATATAGAGAGAGAGAGAGAGAGAGAGAGAGAGAGAGAGAGAGTGTGTTACATGCTCCGCCTGCACACGGGCCCCAATTAAACGGTCCGACGGTTGCTGAGGGGTCCCCAGGCCGCGTGCCATCCAACACTCACCCAGGAGACCCACGACGGCCCTACAGGCCGTGGGTACTGTTCAGACGTCGTTTCAGATTGCAGGTCCCAAGGCGACGCCTTGGGCCAGGTACACAGGGACGAGGCCATTTCAGGCCAGACGCGTTTTTGACGCCTCGGTGCATCAGCAACACGGTCTAGATACCCGGTAGGGGCCCAGACCAAGTAGGCCGTTTTGAGGCTAGTACCTGGAGGATGAACACCGGGAGGCAAAGGGACGGAGGCCATACCTGCGTTAAGGGACTCGCGTGGTGCCATAGATGGGACTTCCTGTGCGCCCACGACCTGCATACGACGACAACAAGACGCCGATCAGCTAGGTGGTAGCACCTGCAAGTGAGACAGCGAGGAAGGTGACATCTTCTTCCTCTTCGTCGGTCTCCCTCTCCTCTCCCTCCTTACTTCTCCTTCTTCTTCTTATGAGAGAGAGAAAGAGAGAGAGAGAGAGAGAGAGAGAGAGAGAGAGAGAGAGAGAGAGAGAGAGAGAGAGAGAGAGGTGTTACAGGTAGAGGATACAGGCAGGGGTTACTGTGGGCAGGGTGCCCATGATCGGATCCGACATTTTTGAGGCAGACATTGATTGGACATTGGCAAGGGACTATTTTTGGACTGCGCTATTGCGATCTCGGTTGTCTTTCTCGCCTCCGTCTTCATCTCGCCTCTCCCCCCATCTCTCATTTGTGGTACCTCACCATGTGCGTGTACAAAGGAGGGACCTTTCTTCCATGTGTGCAGTCCCACCTCCTCCTCTCACATGTGTGGTGTATGATGCGATGTCGCGTCTGTCCCGGTCAGGTCAGGACTTATCTTTGAGTCTTCCGCTACGCTACTTTGTGTCATTTTGTATGTATTAGGATGTACTTTGCCTGTTGATGTTCCACTGACATTGCATTGTCCATTCAATCCTTTTCATCACATTGCGGATCCTTGGCTCCCTATACATTGCCCAACTGGGCATGTATCAGTTGGTATCGGAGCTCCGCACGTGAATCCGGACAAACCTGATCTGACACGTGTGCGAGAACCAATTGATTGATTGATTGATTGATTGATTGATCGATGAATGATTGATTAGTCATTGATTGATTGATTGATTGATTGATTGATTGATTGATTGATTGATTGATTGATGGATTGATTGATTGGTTGATTGATTAGGTCACACTAATTAGTCCCCAAAATCGCGAATTTGGACCTAACTACGAAAAATCGTATATTTTTTCTCATTCGGAATTTTTTTTTCTGCGCAAATTCGTTTTTTGAAAATTCACAGCTTCCAAAATAGCACTGCATCTTAGATTTCCTCTATTGCCTGTTATTCTGATTTTTTTTCTTGGATCTTGTTTTTGCGTTGATCTCTTTATTTTCATGCATTTTAGTGGTCACGATAACTTTTATGTCGTTGTTTGTTTCCCGTTATTTCAAGATTCCGAAATTCTTTTTACGAAAAACCTCTCTAGCAGTTCATTATTTTCTGCACATATTCTCATCTGATAAACTCCAATTTTTTTTTTTCCATAATTCCTAGAACATTGCAGAAATTTTTCACAGTTTCGTTATTTATCATTCATTATTATTATTGTTCATCATTTGCAGTCTACAATTCAATTTTTTTTTTTTTATTAATTATTGTTGAATTTGAGGGGGATTGGGAGACCTACTGAACTTGCAAAGTCGAGTTTTTTTTTCTAATTATTAATTTCTCGATTTTGTTTTTTGCAACAAAGTTCGAACTTTTCTCTTTTGATTAGTGGCTCCTTATCTGGGCGATCAATCCCACCCACCCCCCACCTATGTTGTTGCACCCTTCTTTCTTTCCTTCTCATCTGTCTTCGGGTACTCCCTACTGCGGCATTGGTGAGTTGCCACGTCAGTAGGCCACGTGAGCAGGCCATGTCAGCAAGCTACGTCAGCAGTGACGCGTCAGCCGACAACTATGCCATGTCAGCAGTCGAACAACGCCACATCAGCAGCATAGAGTGCCACAACAGCAGTTCCTCCGCTTGGCCTATGCTCACGCGCTCTCGAACAGCCGTCATGGACCTGAAGCCAGGGGGAACGACCGAGGCCTTTCAGGCTCGGATGCTGGTTTTGATTACCGAAGCTAAGCAACGGTCGGATGCGGTAGCAGCCGCGGAGAAGAAGAAGGCAGAGGATGCAAAGACAACGCGTCTGCTGGCGGTGGAACAACAACGCCAACACGATGAGGCAGCAGCAAAGGCTGCCCATGAAGAAAGTACCATGCGGCGCGAAAAGGTATTCGGAGAGGAGAGAGTCTTACTCACTATGCCAACGGAATGGCGGAGCGAGGCCAAGGGTGGCGCATTCAGCGACATTGGACTCAAAATCTCGTTGTTGCTCTCCCATCTCACGAACTTCATGGCGACGTGCATTGCACAACAAGAGGACATCCATTCCCTCGACAGCGAGGTTAAGCAAGTCAACAGCCGCCTAAAGCATCTGGAGCAACGACCCGTCGCCACCCCCGTCGTCAGCTGCTCCAACACTGCTGATTGCCTCGACGCCTTGGAGATCAACGTCGAAACACTCATCGCTGGCGCACAGGCGCATCAAGCGGCTACTCAATAACTCGAGCAGCGGATCTGCGCTGTCGCCGCTGGCCCGAGCACGTCAACACGTGAGTCTATTTGAAGTTCGAAGGCCAAGAAATCTTCTGCAACGCCACAAAGACAGACCAAATTTCATGGTTCCGCCAGTTCGAAAACAAGCTTGACATCCATCAGACCAGTGCAAACAAGCGACACACACACTTGTGCTCTCGATCAGGGGGCACGTGCCAAGCTTGGTTGGACAACTTGAATATTCTGTCTAGGCATGAGGTAGTAGTCTCCGAACTACATACCAAGCTCAGCTGGGAGGGTTTGAAGGCGGCATGGCGCAAGCGGTTCCAAATAGAGCCATCGAAACTCAAAGCAATGGACAAGTTGCTGAAGTTCCACCAGAACACATTGCCGAGCGGCGATTGGATTGCCGAGTTCCAACACTTGGCGTCCACGCCGAACATACCGATGGGCTTTATGACCATCAAACACTACTTCATTTCGAGGTCGTGTCCGACATTATCCAACGCATTGACTCAAGTTGCGGAGACTCCCACAACGACGGAGCTCTTCGACAAGACCGCGCAGATCATCGTCACGAACACGGAGGCCAATAACCTTTACCGTGCGCCTGTGACAGGCCCGAGCAGAGACCAGCATCGGTCGAAAGTGGCCATGGTCGCGGCGGCAACGCCGACTGACCCTTCAAGCGAGGCCGCGTCTGCCAATAAGGGGGACAGACTCGCAGCCACCCGGGAAGGTGACCGCCCCGGCAAAGGCTGTGGACGCGGCAGGTCGAAGACCAACACTATGTCACACCCCGGGCCCGTTGCTGCAGCTCAAGACCCATGGAACCACAATGGTCTCTCGGAGAGCATATAAAAGCTACGCACGAGATTCCGGTATTGTTTGTGGTGCAATAGTGACCTCCACGAAACAATGGTTTGTCCTTTGAAAGCTCGGAGCAAACAGTTGGGAAAGTAAGCACCGCCAGGAGTGAGTCGACGACACTGTCAACGCCTTCGGAACCGGTTGCTGCGCGTGCGACCACCCTTAGTTCCGAGGCACATGTGGAAGTTGATAGTCCTCCTATTTTATATTCTTTTGAGGACTATGCTGCCCGCCTCGTTCCTGCGCTAGGCACTCATGCTCAAGGACAAGAAGTGTATGCGGTATCTTCTCCGTCTGGAAGCGGCGCCTTATCGTCTTCCAGTGGTTCATCACGGGATTCGGGGCGCAAGTTCAATATAAAGGTATTGGACCTGCTCACATCCGAGGATTTCGTATGGCTTCTTCTCCCGACCATGGGCCGTTTACTAGGACCGCAATGCGCAACACTTTGCGCTCATCTTCAAATATACTTATCCTTCTATGGACCACCAACTTCGCTGACGAATGACGAAGCTGCGGTGGGGGACATCCTTCTATATGTTACCTAGGTGGCCCGCGAGTTTTGCACGCAGCGGTACGATGACAACAACGCACCCGCTCCTCTATGTCCGCATCCAAGTTAGGCAAGTGTCCTACAACGCTTTGCTGGATAGCGGCACGACTCGGAATTTCATGAGCCAAGCCTTTATGCAAAGGGCTGGACTTGGCGCACAAGTTCGGAGGAAGGCTAACCCAACGACGATCAAGTTGGCGGACGGAAAGACGCAACAACTTATCGATCGTTACATCGAGGTCGTCCTAGTATATTTCGCATCTTATGCATGCGAACCAGCCGGTGTCGTTCGACATCTTGGACACAAACTTCGATATCATTTTGGGAATGCCTTGGCTTGCAAGTGCGGTGTCGGGGCAGAAACCCTTATAAGGGTATCTGCCCGGGTTTTTCCATGTCAAACGCTGTCTGGCATTTTCATTAAAATGAGACTTGATGAGATTGACGTTGCCAAAAGTTTATTCAGACCTACCTTATGACTGAGAAGACTACAACTGTTTAAGTCTAGGTTCGGACGCTTGTGACGTCTGACAATAATAGCAGTAGTCGCCAGTGTGACCGGTTAGTCACGACTCTTAATAGAGTCGTGGCAATACATGGTCGTGGGAATATTAAAACTAGACCTAGCCTAGCGGCCGCGCAATTCAGGGCCTAAGTAGGCTCAAAAGGGCGGTCGCGCTAGGTATAGGGCCGCGACGCGGAGAAAGTAGGGGACATTTTTCTTTATTATTTTTGGACCACGGAGTTTACTCCGTACGAAGTGCCAATGTCGTATCGTCGGCCTAAAAAGGCTGGCCGCGACACCATCAGGTTGAGTTGCCCGATGAATTGGCGACAGCGTGAGTGCTTAGGACCAAGAGCCCGCCGTGCCGACGACGATGTCGGCGCGAATACCCTTACAAGGGTATCCGCCCTGGTTTTTGCAAGTGACAGGAAATAGTTCCGTTTAAAAGTTTAAGTATACCGCGCCAGGCGCGACTGTGTTTGTAACCTACGTTGACTGGATGGTTGACTAGAGTAAAGAGTGCGTGGGCGCGCAGTTTTGAGGCGCACGTGTGTTTATGTCGTTGATTATAGAGCCGGCGCGGGCGCTGTTTGTCCATTTCTATGTTTACCTTTTTTTTTTTTTTTTT
>BFEA01000005.1:6201558-6227868 GCA_003427395.1 Chara braunii | reverse complement strand
AGGACGACCTCGACGGCGGCGACGAAGGCGACAGTATGACTGCGGTAGGTCTTGGCACGCGGAGTAGCACGAGGGGCGGCCGTGGTACAGCTTGGTAAGTCGGGGCAGACGCTGGGCGGCCGCGCGCACGGTTGTAGGCAGAGGTGAGGCTCAGGCCAATTTCTCTGGCCCTGAGCGCGGCGCAGCACCGCCTGATATGACACTCTGTGGATGTGGGTCTCAAGCTTGGGCTTAGCCCTATTGGTTACGGCATTGGATTCGGGAGACGGAAGTGCAAGGATCGAGGTCAGCGGCGACGAACGAAAATGCAAGAATCAAGGCCGGCGGGCGACGACGCTGGAGCAAGGGAGTAGAGAGGAGCGGAGGGGTTGAGGGTCCCGCGCTGCCACGTGCGGAGCTGGACCGATGCGCCCGACAGGTGGCGCCGTTGCCGGGGATAACGGCTGCCTACCGTTGTTTCTAGTGGAACGACATCCGGGTATGGAAGTGATAAATAGGCAAACGAGAAGTTTTAATAGGCGTGTATGAGCGATTGGCTAATATTTTGACTATCGTTGGAAGCACCGTAAAGACTGAGAGGTCCCTAGGAATCGAGCCTTGATTCGAGGCGGTTGATAATCCGCGGAGAATGATCGCTTCTGCCCTATCGACTGGGTTAGGAGGAATGGTTGACCGTATATGGTATCGGGTAAAGCATGAAGTGAGGGTTAATTCCGTGAGTAGGGTTTGAGTGATGCAGTAAGGGTTGCTTGAGATCGATAAGCGCCGTGACTAGGCGCTATGAGCACTGTTTGGTATGTGAATAAATGGAGTTGAAAGGCCCTTTGATTTTAATGATTGATGAGTTTGGGTAATGCTTTGAAGGCTCGATTCGGCTAGGAATGAGTAAGGTGGCGCTGACATTGCTAAATATGCCTAGGATTGGAATCCAAGGCTAATTGACTCGTTACGGGATTGGTGTGTTAAGCCTGCCTTGGGGGATAGTCAAGTTGAGATGAAGCGTCTGTCCTAGTCATATGACCCCTGTGTTAGAGAAAGTTGCTGATACGAGAGCAGCATGGGCAAGAGGATGACTGATAAAGTGCGAAATGAGGAGTTTAACGGTAAAAATATTTCCTTGAGCCCAGACTGAGATGTGATACGATAGGTACTACGGCCAGTACGATGCTTAGACCCTGCGATAGTGTGAGCTGGTGATGATTTGAGTCGCTTGCGGACTGTTTGGCTAACTATCGATAAATCTCGGGAAGTAGTGGCCGCTAGGATAGCGGTTTGGCTAGTCCGACGAGGGGTCTACGTGTTAATTGTATGTGATATATGTATATATGACATTTATGATTGTTTGGTTGGTTGTCCCTATATATGTGCTATCATTGTGTTTTGCTTGATGTCAGATTGATGGTGTATGTATGGACTGCCTTCCACGAGGACACAAGTTTTGCATGAAACCCACGTCTGGTATGAGGCCAGGGGTGAATGGTGTGGCTTGCTTCTGTGGAAGGTGGTTCTTCCAAGAAGGAGTTAGTCGGCGTGTATAATTAGTCCTCGGTGGAAGTGCATTCTCGAGTTGTTACTCTCTCGATAAGGCTTAAGGAAGCGGTTATTAGTCTCGAAACTGATAATAAGACCCACACCGGAACTATGTTCCTGGTCCATTAGTGGGTTGTTGTTGTCTCTCATGTGATGGGAGAGTAACTACATTATCTGCTGAGAAAAAAGGAAAGGACTTGCTACCTCGCTGAGGCTATGATGGCCAGGTGAAATAGCTACTGCGTAGCGAGAGCGGATCTGGGGTAGCGACCAAGGCCCGTCTCCCGCTAAGCAGGGCCACCATATTTGTAAAGGTGCGAGTTCGCTCCTCGTTGCCTTGATACTAAGTATGGATGGGGTTGTCCACTTGACCATGATAGTGGCAGTAAGGTACAAGTGCTGGAGTCGAAGAGGGATGCGGTGAGGCTTGATCTTTAGAGCGGGGCTCAAGAGTCGAGATATTATCTTATGAGGATTACACCGCCCCTCTATAATATATGCTTCGCTTGAGAGTTGAAGGGTAACAACTGTATCATGTTATTTACTCATTGCTAGTCTTATTTCTGCCTTATAGAATATGACCTACGTTGCTGAGGTTTATCTTATTATGTGACTGGCGGTTGAGTTGGCTTCATGTGTTATGTATAACGTTTGTCATGTACTTCAGTTACAACCCTTGTCAATAAGTTGTGCTTATTATGTTATGATTATTGTCGTGAGCATATGTTACTTATCATGGGTTGTATGGCAATTTGGATTCATGTTTGGAGTATCCACCTATATGGTATAAGCATATTGTGTCATTCCTTGACAATGGGAACCATAAGTGGTTAATGCCTGAGATGTGATCTGAGAGACTTATTGTAAGTGTTTGTGCGTTATCCTATGTGGGTATTTATTTAAAGACTCTCTTCGGTAACGCCGTTGTTCTGAATGTCAATGAATAAAAATTTTTATACGTGTTTTCATGAATAGAACGAGATAATTTAGTAGGGATATATTATGCATTAGATTTAGTTGCGTAACTCCCTTCGAGCCTCGACCCTAACGCCGCTTGTTGTAATTCAACAGGTGACGGGGTCGAGGGAGCTCGAGATGGAAGGTTCTCAAGGGAAGATTGGGGTAAAGGCCGCAAYTGAGGCCGCAGTGAAGGTKTGAGAAGGGGGATATGYAAGACACACGRGCGAGTTGTTGTATGGTCTGTATATGAGCCAAAGATTCGTACCCCATGGCCAAGGACTAAGGAGCTTGGTCGATATCGATGATGCCTATGCAAGCTCCCACAATCCAGAGGACAGGATTGTAGATTGGGATGGGGTCCGGGCAGTAGCAGGGCAACAGAGGATGCCCTTGTGTATTGCCGTAAGTACGTCCCTCATGAGCTTGTATATATACATGTGCATAGGAACCAAGGTAGAAGGCTAACTAGCTGTGTGATTCCGGTCCTATGTTTTAGTTTACAGAATCTTGATTGTATACAGAACGGGTTGGAAGAGGTGTATATAAGTCTTTAGTGCATCGTGTGTCTATATCAGAACATAAGAGGCCTCAAGTTAAGTTGGATAAGCGAATTTTCGGGTTTTTGCACCCACTCAATGGGGGATTGGGTGGAGTATGAGAGTGAGCCTTGTGTCTGTATAAGCCGCCGGAGATAAGAAACGGATGAGGGAATGGTTTGTAATGTAGACCTGAGCTCATCTCGAGGTCGTGTGAGGAGGAGATCTTATTAGGAGGGCTGATTTGATTTGGGGTTCATATTTGTCCTTCATTAAGACATATACCTTCATCTAGGAATGTCTTTCTACGATTCATGATGAACTAATTCTGTTTTAGGGGCTGAATTTATTTTTAACCCTATCACCCTCAGTTGGGAAAGAGTACACATCTATACGTTGTATACAGGAGGCTGCTTTAAATCGAGTAGGTCCTGAGTTATGATTTCAGGGCGCTATGACCTCGAGAGTTAAGGTGTTAAACCTCTTGCTATACGGGTTGTGCTAAGATAGGAGAGAGGAGTATGCACGGCGCTATGACTCGAGGCTGGTATAAGCTTATGATTGTTTGAGGCATGATGAGTTTCGATTGGACATTTGGATAAGTTTCGAGCCTGGATCCCTCCAGGATGAGGGGTGCGATTACACTTGTTTAGAGTTGTTTCTGTTTAGCTCTGACTAAGGAGGCTATGATTTTGACCAATACTGGACCACTTGGGTCAGTTTGAGTGAGATTGTTCGACGTTAAGTGTGTATGTGTAATTCGAGACTATATTGGTTTGATTTTTTTTGGGTATTACGCCCTTAGTGTATACTAAGGTTGAGATTTTATCGAAGATTATTCCCCTATGTATGACGATCACAATCACTCTCACATGTGTGGCTTTATCCTGATATATGATGGTTTTGTGTGAGAGATGTGTGAGATACATCTCATGTGTATTGGATTGTGTGGAGTTTATGAGAATGAATGGGTGTGAACTATCGACTCTTCGAGATACTCGTGCGGCCTGCCTACAAGCAGGACGGGGCCAAGTACAACGAGAGGGAACGCAGTTTGTTATTGTGAAAGCGTGAGAATCCTAAGGGATTTTGCGAGTCCCTGAGACTCGAATACTTACCATGCCGGGTGTTTTATGGTTGAGTTGTGAAGAGGGGCCATAAGCAGGTCCCTCAGTCTGAGTTGGTTCGTGGTTGGGTTGTGGAGAGGGTCCAAAAGTAGGCCCCTCAGTTTGAGTCGTTTTATGGTCGAGACCCCTTCAGATTAAGGAAGGTGGTAATGTTGGTTATCGAAAGACTCACCTCCAAAGGGAAGGTGTTTTAAAAAAGGGTCGTGTGATAGCTCATCCTAGAAAGAGAAGGATGGCTGGGAGACCTATTGAGAGGGACCTCCTTCGCGTGAAAGTTGGTTAACAGATTTAAGGGAACGGTAAGCAAATGTTTGAGTTGATAAAGTCTGACAAAAGGAGCCAGAATTACGGACTGGATCAGTGGTGGAACTGAGAAGGTCGCAAGTCAGTGCATAGCCGTGGGATGTGTGGTCTGCTGCCTCTGATCAAGTCAGCAGGCCATGGCCTTGTGTATGAGTCTGGCGGTGGATTTGGTTGTAATCGTGAGAAGGGGGGCCATGCTTCTATGTTGTCCCATAGAGAGCTGGTAAACACCGTTTAAAAGTGAGACAGACCCCTGCGTAGTCCCGCAGCGGGCCTGTGGTCTGTTTTGCGACGCACCGCTCAGACACTTGTGCTAATCCCAAGGCATAACGAGGAATACCAAGCTAAACGGTAAAGGTTGGCACCTCTAGGGCGCAACCCCTATTGGATAACTGCAAGCCAACACAACCTGGCTGCGGACCCACGTCTACCAGTGGGGTAAGAGTTTAAGGGGTTATGCACGCCTCAGGGAAATTACTCCGGTGGGATGGCGGGGATATGAGTCAAGTCGTTTGATCATCCTGATTGAATGCTTATCAGGGGAAAACCTATTGTTGCGTAACCAACGAAGGGTACTGCCGTTAAGACAACAATGCGGTAGGCTGTAGATCTGGCTCGATCAACCAGACTATGGTGGGCCAGGATGGAGACCTAGCATTTTTGTACTAGACTGCAGAAAGAGCTGAGAAAAGATTTAAATATACATATATGTATATGTTCGATTGTGAGGAATTTTGAGAAGGAGGCGAGGGTGCCTTCTGAGGTCCCATCTAAGGCTCGCGTCCCTGGGGAGGGCTCTGCTTACGAGATAGAGCCTAGCCGGGACACTCAACGAGAGGCCGGCATTTGTCTAGGACAAAGGTGAGAGAACAGTTTGGAGTGGCCTTTGGGAACCTATGCTGTAGTATCGATGCGTAATACACCGGCGTCCTATTGACAGGGCGAACGGAGACCCAGGTTAAAACTCTGGGAGCATATAGTTGTGTGGGCATGGATCGTTGGAGGCCTCTAACCTGAGTCTGTCGGCTAATCGAATTGGTTCCCTTCTCGTCAGCATTTGGAGTGTGGATGGATTATAGCTTTCTGATTGGCGAAGCGACGGGGACGTCGCTTAATATGGTCCGGTAAGCTGTCGGCGCGAATACCCTTACAAGGGTATCCGCCCTGGTTTTTGCAAGTGACAGGAAATAGTGCGGTTTAAAAGTTTAAGTATACCGCGCCAGGTGCGGCTGTGTTTGTAACCTACGTTGCCTGGATGGTTGACTAGAGTAAAGAGTGCGTGGGCGCGCAGTTTTGAGGCGCGCGTGATTCCGTTTCTGTCGTTGATTATAGAGCCGGCGCGGGCGCTGTTTGTCCATTTCTATGTTTACCTTTTTTTTTTTTTTTTTTTTTATGTCTGAGTAGACTAGGATCTAAGGATATTTTTCTCTGGTTGACACGACTGATTGAGTTACGCATGCGTACGGAGGACGACCTCGACGGCGGCGACGAAGGCGACAGTATGACTGCGGCAGGTCTTGGCACGTTGAGTAGCGCGAGGGGCGGCCGTGGTACAGCTTGGTAAGTCGGGGCAGACGTTGGGTGGCCGCGCGCACGGTAGTAGGCAGAGGTGAGGCTCAGGCCAATTTCTCTGGCCCTGAGTGCGGCGCAGCACCGCCTGATATGACACTCTGTGGATGTGGGTCTCAGGCTTGGGCTTAGCCCTATTGGTTACGGCATTGGATTCGGGAGACGGAAGTGCAAGGATCGAGGCCAGCGGCGACGAACGGAAGTGCAAGAATTAAGGCCAGCGGGCGACGGCGCTGGAGCACGGGAGTAGAGAGGACCGGAGGGGTTGAGGGTCCCGCGCTGCCACGTGCGGTGCCGGACCGATGCGCCCAACAACGACACTGACTTTGTGAAAGGGGGCCGACGAGGCCTGCCTATGGCCATGGCTGGGCAGCCTGCTGGGCTGCTACCCTTCATATAGAAGGGTAGCAGGCCTAGCTTCTGTGAAAGGAGCTAGCCAAGTAGATTACCATTTCGAACTCTTACCATGCAGATACCGGGATTGAAGCCGACAGGCCCTACTGGGCGCAGCTCCTTTTGGAGCCGCCTTGCAGCTGGCGCGGTCAATCTCGACTGCACGATCACGTAGATCGCGCGGCCGAGATTGGCCGCGTCAGATTAGCATGTCCCCTGCGCAAGGATGACACACATAAATCGAGAAATGGCTCAAATCTTTTTTTGAATCCTTCGGGACTCGAACTCAGATATGTAGCTTCGGAGCAAGGTCGAAGGACTCTGCTACGAGGGACCATTGGCATAAGACAAAGGAGTAATATATATATATATCGTCAAATAGAACTGCCCGGTAAACCGTAGGCAGAGAGGTATATATATATATATATATATATATATATATATATATATATATATATATATATATATATATATATATATCGTCAAATAGAACTGCCCGGTAAACCGTAGGCAGAGAGGGAGAAGAGGACAACAAACGAGGGGCTGTGACAAACTGTTTCGTCGGAGTTTCACCGACTCATCTATATATATATATATATATATATATCTTCACAAACAGAACTGCCCGGTAAACCGTAGGCAGAGAGATATATATATATATATATATATATATATATATATCGTCACAAATAGAACTGCCCGGTAAACCGTAGGCAGAGAGGGAGAAGAGGACAACAAACGAGGGGCTGTGACAAACTGTTTCGTCGGAGTTTCACCGACTCATCTATATATATATATATATATATATATCATCACAAACAGAACTGCCCGGTAAACCGTAGGCAGAGAGAGAGAAGAGGACAACAAATGAGGGGCTGTAATATATATATACATGGTAACCGACGTTCGGGACGGGCCGAACGCCCGAACGTATGGGACCCCTTGGGGATGCGTTCGGCCATTCGGGACGAACGCGGACCAAAAAAAAAAAAAACAAAAAAAAAAAAGGTCATCAAAAAATCTGAAAAAAATATATGTTATGGAGAAAAATAAATTGAACAAGATTTACCTGAGCATTACATTCGAATTCCTTACCAAATTTGAAATACAAAATAAAATACGGAAACAAATACTAATAATAAAAATAAATAAAAATAAAAAAAGAATTAAATTTAGTGAGTGCGCGAGCATGTCTTTGACACCGCCATCTTTGGAATTTTTTTTTTTTTTTTTTAGGCATAGTTAAATGCCCTGAAAATTTACAGATGTGTACTTCACATAATACAAAACCCACTAAAAAAGTTTCAAAAAATAATAAAAATGTTTAGACCCGGAACTAAAGTGAAAACAAAAAATAAAAAGTGAAAAAATACGTGGGCGAGCACGTTTTGACACCACCATCTTTGGCGATTTGTAATTCTTATTTGGCTTAGCCAAATGACTTGAAAATTTACAAGCATCTACTTCACATCATAGAGAACTCACAAAACAAAAATCAGAAAAAAATAATTATTTTTAGGCCCCAAAATAATTTTTGGCGGGGTCCAAACGCCGTCGGGTTCGGACCCCGTACGGGACCCCGAACGCCCATACGTATGGAGGTCTGACCGGGGACCTCCGTACGTACGGGCTGGTGACCCTGTATCTATATATATATATATATATATAGCTAAAATGCCAAGTGGCGTTCGTAGAACAGAGAGGGACTTGCAGTTCTTGAGAAGGAGGAAACGGGCGGCCGTTTTCAAGGCGCCAGGTCGTTTCCAGGTAAGTTGTGGTTTCTTTTTTTTTTTTTAATTTCTTTTTCTTCTTCTTTTGTTTTTTTTTGTATGTTACTTCGTTCCCCCTCCCCGTTCGTAATCGTTCAGGCACAGCCAACACGGAAAACGGGGAGGGGTTGGAACGAGCAACCTAAGGACTGAAAAAAAAAAAAAAAAAAAAAAAAAAAAAGTCTTTTGAGACTGTGTGGGAGCACAAAGGCTCCCACTTCGTTTAAGACAGATGACTGTGGCCGCGAGATCTTGAGATCTCGTGGTGTCGGTGCGAATACCCTTACAAGGGTATCGGCCCTGGTTTTTGCAGGCAACAGAAAATAGTTTTGGTTTTAAGTATACCGCGCGAGGCGCGACTGAGTCTATGGTTTACGTTGACCGAGTGGCTGATTAGAGTAGAGAGTGTGTGGATTAAATAGATTTTTGTCGTTTGATTGGTGCACTTTCCGGTGACTTGTGAGTACGTGCGGAGGACGACATCGACGACAGGGAGGCTTTGAAGTGGTTTTAGTAGGTCTGTGTGTCGCGCGGTGTCCGGTTATTTAAGCGCCCGGCGGGGCTATCCCCCTTGGTTTTGCCATCGGCAGGCGTGAGAACAATGCTAGCATTTTATTTTTCCTTCGTTCGCCATATTCTGACGATTAAAGATCTCTAATTATTTGACGTTATATTATTATTATTATTGGTATGCTTCGGCGTCCCTTTGACTTGATGCGACACAAGATTTAGTGGTCGTCACGACGTTCGGGGACCTTGAGCACACGCCTCTTTTAGCAAGCCCGTTCGGGTTCCGGCGTGTCGGGGTGTTGGCGGAATTCCCCTACCCCGCCCGTCTTGAAGCTTGGACTATGGAGGTCAACGCGCGTGGGGTCCGTGGTTGTGGCCTCCCCCGCTTCTCACTTGGAGAGCATCGGTAGCCTAAAGTGGGAGGAATTGGAGGGTATTCCGACAAAGTCTGCGGGGGTTGCAGCCAAAGCATGGCAGGGCTTGCCGCGGGTGCACCATCCGCCAAACATGGTCGGCTGTAGAAGTGAGTGTGAGCATGAGTATTGGGCCCCATAAAAGGCTGATTTGCGTCTGAGCAGCGGCCGGGACACCAGGGCGGGGTCGCGGTGTGGCTCTGTTTCGCTTGGAACCCTCCTCCACGAAGGTCTTCAAAGCCCCCAGGCAGATTTTGGCTACTACCATCAAAATCTGTGCCCAGACCCGCCTCACCTGGGCTTGCACAGCGGGTTCCGTGGCGGGCCTAGTGCTCCACTTTTGATTGTCGAGTTGGGATCACCAAGGAGATTGAGTATGGGCCGCACGCTCTAGTAACTGGCCTGTGTCGGGGCTGGTGGATTTGGTAGGAGGATGGCTACGTAATCTTTAGCGAATTTCGAACTTTCGTGACTACCGCCCTGCTGTTTTTATCAGCAGACGACCTTCGCGGCGTCCGGGCCGGCTCTCGGCTTAACTCCTATCGGGGCCAGGCGGAAAGATATAAGGCAAAGACGGAGGGAGACAGTCTACGGGAAGGCGGGGAGGTAGGCCCGAAGGAAGGGAAGGCCAAGGATGAACCCGGACACGAGTCACGCCAAGTACATCCGACGATCGAAGATGGTGGAAAGCGGGGCAAGCCGCGGCTGAAAGCGCATAGCTCGCCCGTTCCTTCATGGAATGGGGCAAGAAAAAAGTCGATTCAGGGGTTTTCGGGTTGGGCGAAGATGATGGCGAAGTTAGAATTTGCAATAGATTAGTAGATTAGGAGTTAGATAGAGAAACTACTGCGTGGTGATGGCATGCGAGAGTGAGGTGGAGGGAACGATTATCGAAAAACTTTATTGTTCCTTGAGGAGATTAGACGAGGGAAGGGTCTAACTACATATTTTAAGATGGGGCGACCTCATTGGTGAAGCCAGAATGGAAAGAGAGTTAGTAAGATAGGAGTTAGAGGAGAAAAGTACCGCGCGGAGATGGCCGGGAATGGGGAAGAAGGAGGTTGAGAAACGCATATCTTATGCGTTTCCAAACAGATTTCGACGAAGTAAAAGTCGAGGTTATGGTTTTAAGGTAAGGCGAATTCGGTAGGGATGTTAATTTTGGAAGAAAATAAACAAGAAGTTGGTAGGGGTAGGAGAAACGCTTGGCTATGGTGCCAGGAGGATTGAGAGGGAGTAAAGGGTGTTTGGCACGGCCGTTTCTCGGCCATTTTTGGTAAGCAAAGGTAGGATCCCAGAGTTATGGAATGGGGCGACTTCGACTACGGGGTTAGATTTGAAGATTAGTAGGCGGATTCGGTGGCATATGAGAGAACGAACTACGTGGGCTCTACGGGAAGGTTGAAGATTTCGACGGATGTATTTTCTCCTATAATAGCGAAAGATTCATCCAGCTTTCGATCGCTCCATTAGCAGAAAAGTAAACAAAGTAACGAGATGGGGGATTTACCATGTTGAAGCGCTCTTGTGTGTGATAACGAACGTCACTATCTTTGCGGACGACTGAAGTGGGAAAGAAGAGATCAGGTGTTCGTAGCTATGCGTCTGCGTGCAATCTGACTGAAGACTCGTTTGGGGATTGCTGATGAATCGGCCCTTGTTCTGACAAAATGTCTGTCCATATTTTTGCTCATCCTGACGGTGGAAGTTAGGAGGAGAAGAACCACAAAGATCTGGAGACTTAATGGTCGACTGATACTCTGCTCATTCCACAGATTGAAACAACGGGAAGAGGGGTGCGGAACCGGAAGTTTAGCTACTGGCTGGCCGTGGGGTCGATGCTTGAAACTGGCAAACTGCAGACGAGAGCTGGAATCCAGCAGCCTAGCTCGGGGGACAAGGCACTCAAGTGGCGTTCATGAGGTATTGGGCTCATTCCCAATTGGCCCAGTGTACACGGGCGAGTTGGACACCTGCCACGAAGAAGAATGACATCGTGGCGTTAAGCAGCTACCTAGTGTTCTGACTATTGGGACAGCCTGTCGTTAGTACTGCTAAGGAGAGCAGACCGAAATCAGCAGCGTAACTTGGGAACTTACCTGTTTTGTCAGGCGTGTTACTCATCCATTTGTTGAAGTAGGATGAGACGAGCTGCAGGGTCGGAGGTTCACCCGCTGGCCTAAGCGTCGCCCATCTGTTCGACAAAAGTGGCATGACACAAGCTGTGGATCGGAGGTCTGTCTGTTGGCCAGTATACTGAAGGAAGTAGCGGGGTGAGCGAGCACGCAGCTGGGGGATAGTACGCTGTGGACCGTAGACGACCATGGCAGTATCGCAGCGGAGAAAGATCGAGTTGGGCGTTGGGACAACGAGCGAATAGAAGGAGGAGCCCCGCTGTTAACCGGTATAGTATCCAGCTACTAAGCGGGGCGACGACAGAATCTGGCAACTGGGCTGCATCCTACTCATTCCCATCGAGAGAGGCAGTAGGGAGCAGACCGCGGGGCTGTGTGTCTGCCTGCAGGTCGGCGTGCTACTCGGCCTACCGCACCGGATAATGGAAAGCAGTTATGGGACTGCAAATTTATCGGCTGGCGGATACGCTGTCTCACCTTGCTGAAGGAGCTAGCCAAGAGCAAGTTGTGAGCTTGTAAGCTCACCGATAACGGATCCACTCAGGGGCGCAAGTTTGGTAGGGTGACTGAGTCCTTTGAAGGAGGGGCTATTGCTGCGATCCGGAGGGTCGCTAGGGGATCTACAGCTGGTGGTTGGCGTCATTTGGCCAAGTCATAGCTGCATTTACTGACCATCATTGCGGGGCCCTCAGGAGTTTGAAGGCAAAAAGGCCCTCTCCTGATAGTTGAGTTGTCCCCCTCTTGTATCTCGAGAGTCTCAAACCTCTACTTCTGCCCTTCTTATTCTAAGTCTAGTCCAGTTCTGAGAGGAAGGCGGCAGGCGGGATTGCAACCCGTAGGACCGCAGCGAGACTCTGTGGGGAGTCAGCCCACCGATTGTGGGAGCTCTGCCGGAACTCAGGAGGAGTTCTGGAGGCAGGGAATTGAAAGGTAATCATTACTTTCCCTCTATAAACCCAGTTATAGCCCTTATCTGTATTCTTTGATTATACTTTGAATGAATATACTGTGTACATCCCTACTTTGACGTTTCAGTTTGACCTTCGGGATAAAACCAGACTAAGTAAAGGAGTGCATGTGCAATGTCAATTCCAGTTTTATTGTTCGAATGAAAGCAGATTGTGGGGTTGCATCTGGGGGAAGGATGGGAGAAAGGCAGCATTGCATGTGTCTGGCCGGGTCAATCAAGGGCTGGGTCAGTTCCATAAGTTTGGGAAGACCCAGTGCTATGTTTATTTTTGGATTGCTTGGAGAACCATACATGTTCCATAAGTTTGGGTGGTCTGGTTGCTCTGACTTGCGAGGGCTGAAGGTGATTGATTTTTCAGGGACCAAGCATGTTCCATAAGTTTGGGTGGCTTGGTCGCCTTGTTTACTTTGGGTTTTTATAATTTTTTTAGTTCCTGAACGAGGAGGTCTGAGCATGTTCCATAAGTTTGGGTGACTCAGCCTCTTTGAGAAAAATGAACCAGGCTGAGGACCAAGATATGTTCCATAAGTTTGGGTGGTCTTGGTCCAACGCCTCGCACATGCTGGAACCAGAATGTTATAATTTGACTATATTTTATTACTATACTACTTATGAACAGGTTAGTCAGACAGGGTTCCATAAGTTTGGGTGGTCTGACTATAACTTATCACCAACTGAAGAGAGTACTAATTAAGAATAAAGTTGGGGTACGAAGGGGCCGGCTGAATCTTGAGTTGAAGATGATCGGTTCAGTTATATGCTACCTCAAAAGACTAAGTGTAGACAATTATATAAAAATGAGATATTTAAACAGTTCAGGGCGACTAGGGTGACCTAGTCGCATGCCCAAAGAAGAGAAAAGTTGTTGTGCCCTGTGTTTGTGTATACTCCATGGCTGAGCTAGACATGTTCCTTAAGTTTAGGAGGTCTAGCTTTACGCTATATGTAAGTTGGGTATAAAGGGATAAATCATTGAAAGACTATGAACTATTGTTTGATAAACTTGACTTTGGGGATTGTGAGAGTACTTGCCTTTGTGGTTTGACCTGCATATGACTGAGTGAGGCTACTACTTAGTTTGAGTTTTGGTTTGATAGGTAGTTGCTTTAGTTGCTCGCCACGTGCTAGAGCCATAAGAGTTAGTTTCAATATCTGCATTTTCTGAGCTAAGTTTTTTTTACTTAGGTCAATTTTTGCATTTTCTGGGATCTTTTTATTTGTACTTGATCATGTATAAATCTTGGTAAGTCCCTACGGGAAGCGCTGCCAAAATTTCTACAAAACCAAGGAGTTGGTCAGATTTTGTCTTTTTCAGGGTCCCGCTTTTTTTACTCTTTGGCTTAGTTAAAATGTGGGACAACTCCCTTTCTAAAGGGAGTGTTGCCCAAATTTTTGCTAATTTAGGGAGTTAGACAAAATTAGATCTTTAAAAGTCAAAATCATTTTTAGATTTTGAATTTAACTTTGTATAAATTTTGGAATAACATTTTCTCTACGGGAAGCGCTGCCGAAAGTTGTACAAATCTAAAGAGTTAGTTAAATTTTGTCTTAGTTGAACTCATGTCTCGTTTCCTGAGTTCATATCTGACAAGTCTCCCTTTCTAAAGGGAGTGTTGCCCAAATATTTGCTAATTCAGGGAGTTACACAAAATTTGACTTTAGAAGGTTGAATATTATTTTTTGCTTTCATATTTAGGCTGATATAAATTATGAGAGGACACTTCTCCTACAGGAAGCGCTGCCAAATTTTTCCTTAGTTTAGAGGAAATAAAATATATTTTGACAGGTGCCAATTCTGGCGATCCACTCTATATATAGAGGAGATTCTGCTAGGGTCTACCTTTCTTCGGGCACTAGCTTAAAGGCAGACTCAGACTTAGCTTGTAAAAAGATCTTGGGTGAGAATGTGTTATGGAGTTGTATTCTCTGTACACTTATGATTTTAGCTTGGGGATTGGTCTGTCTTGTGTTACAGGTCTTCTTGATCGATTGATTAAGTATTTGGACTAGATTCAGCTTGATCCTATAAGGATCACCTTCTGTTATCACTGATAATAGGTCGGTTGCCGATTCGTCGGTTTACGATTAAACTTCAATCCACTCCTGCCACTCAACCTAAAGGCTTTAGCCTTGTGATTTGAATTGCTTTGTTGTGTTTTCACCCGGACTTTATTTGAATGATCATTTAAAGAAAAGTACTGAGTATTTTATTTTGAGAGTTGCACAAAGAGAGAGGCTTGTATGGCTAAAAGCAAGGGGTGTGAGTGAAGAGAATGGTTGAAGTTGACCCCGTGTAGTGCATGAAATTTTGGTTGAATCTTTGATGTGACTGCAGGTGATCGTCCTATATTAATAAACCTTAACTATATATATATATATATATATATATATATATATATATATATATATATATATATATATATATATATATATATATATATATATATATATATGTTTATGGCTTGGGTGTTTTCGCACGGCTACTGTGACCGTGCGTAAGGGTTAAACAGATCGTGCGTTTGAGAGAAGAGGGGGATCCTCTTTTAGCCTTTGCTCTTTAGAGGGTGTGGTTCCACCTGTGGGGATCCTATATTTGTCACCACAGGTATGAACCTATGAACCTGTGTACCACCCACTCTCCGCAGGGTGCAGAAGAGGGTGTGGTTCTCAACCACACTTGACGGTTGTCCAACGTCGAAAGATCAATTCTTCAAGGCGCGTGTCAGCCGACACTTGAATGTCGAACGCGACCTCGAGATTAACGAGGATCCCGTGAATATGGGTACTACATAGTACGTCATCATTGTGATCATTTGTGTACGCTTGCATTGCGAATCAATATGAGTTAGCCATGCGTCCGCGCGGTTTTATACTAAGTCTCGCGCGCGACGCCTATCCGATTTCCGCATCGGAAAGTTATGGGATGGCCACTAAGGGACAAGGAGTGTTGTCGCGTTGTTTGCTCAGTGTCGTTCAGTACGTTTATATGTACGTGTGTGTGTTTGTGTATGTGTTTTTATTTTCTATGTTCTTTATAGTGGTGTGCGCATGGCGTGCGGGATGCGTCCTAGTCGACCGACGACGAGTCTTGCTTGGGACCTCAACCCCCCAAGATGTCGATTTGTGTGCGGGTTCGATAGAGGCGTAGTACCGCGCGTACCCCCTATGCTACAGCGAACGAGAAACGCCCTCGGCTGGTCCACCTCTGCGATTGCACTTGATTAACTTTCGTACTGTGGACTGGTAGCTCGGCGGGGATACGCCCACCGAAGGGAGGTGACAACTCCCGTAAGGTGGAGGTATGTCGTGCCTCACGTAGACCCTATCCTGTCGTAGGGGCTCGCGAGAGGTATGGCTGGCTCACTCGGCCGGAGCGGCTTGCGGAAGTTCCATGTATATTCCCGACGAGGATTTAGACCGATTCCTGCGTGACGCGGCCGGGAGGGTCCCGCGCTGCCCCGTGCGGTGCAAGACTGATGCGCTCGACAGTGGCCCACATTGCACACGCGAAAAGCAAGAGGGGGTTGAAGAAGTTGAGTGGAGAGTGAGAGGGAGAGAAATGGGAGGATGGGAGAGAGGAGGACCTACTCCTCCCGACCTGCCAGCTGCATCCCCGTTGTCAGGGGGAAAAAAAAAAAAAAAAAAAAAAAAAAAAAAAAAAAAAAAAAAAAAAACGAGAAACGAAATCTGATTTTTTTTTAAAATCTGTATTTTTTGTTTTGCGCCACTATTCTTTTGGTGGCGTAAACCAATTTTGTCAGCCTTGAAAACTTTTCTGTAGGTAGCCAGACACTTAGGCCATGCGTGTGAATTTTTTTGGATTTTTTTATGAGGCGAATATTTTTATGAAAATCATCAAAGTCAGGGTACTTTTTGCACCCCGCTCTAAGTCTGTCGGGATTTGAACTCGTGAATTTTCACGAGTTGTTTCCCTACCTCTCCCAATCTGACAACTGCCATCCCCGTTTTCAGGGGAGGACAGGGGAGAAAAGAGAAAAAGAAGGTAGTAGGAGAGAAAAGGAAAAAGAAAAAGCCACGGCCACGAATGTGGCCGCGACTACGATCAGATACAGGTCAAACTGACTTGAATGTGACTCAGGCCAGAGGCTGGGGAGTTGAAGAGGTGGTGAGGGGAACTTGCCTGGAAACAACCATTTTCCCGCTGAACCTGCACTTAGTGTGGACTGAGTCCAGGGAAAAGGGAGAAAAAGAGGGGGGCAGTTGAGCACAACTGCCACCCTAAGTGTGTGGCTGAGGTGAGGCAACCTCATTCCGTTGATCTGGCTCAGATCAACGGCCAGTGACGAATTTTGCCTAAGGGCAGCTGAGGCTACTGCTGCCCTCCTCAGCCACTACAAAAGAGGCAGTTGTTCCCCAGTTGCCGCACACTTGCCTCCAACTGCCAGTGTGCGACAACACACTTGCCTCATCGCTGGAGTATTGCAGAGGAGGCAGGAGTGCTGTCGGCGGAGCTGGAGGAGTGCGGAGGAGCGGGACGAAGAAGGAGACAGTCATAGCCTTGGCTGGAGCACTCTGCTTCACCCCTTGGCAGGCTGGTCTCAAGGGGGACTCTGCGGCAGTGTGGTGAGGAGCGGCAGCGGAGCGTGGCAAGGAGCGACGGGGAGCACGACAACTGGTGGAGGTGTGTCGACCGATATTTTCGGCAACCATAACCCATTTTTGTGGGGTTATGCTGTTGAAATACCGTGGCGTCGGCGCGACGCCTTTATTTTGAGGGGTGACGCTGCCGTTTTCACATCACGTCGGCAACACTTTGTTTTGAAGAGTGACGGTGCCGTTTTCACGGCACCGTAGTACAGCGAGGCGGAACACTGCCGTCTTTTTGCGGTGGTACGACACAGCGAAGCGCCACCGTCTTTTTGCGTTGGTACGACACGGTGAAGCGCTGCCGTTTTTTTTACAGTGGTACGACACGGCGAAGCGCCGCCGTCTTTTTTGCGGTGGTACGGCACGACGAAGCGCTGCCGTTTTTTTTACGGTGGTACGGCACGGTGAAGCGCTGTCGTTTTTTTTACAGTGGTATGGCACAGCGAAACGCCGCCATCTTTTGCGGTGGTACGGCACGGCGAAGCGCCGCCGTCTTTTTTACGGTGGTACGACACTGCGAAGCGCTGCCGTTTTTCTTACGGTGGTACAACATAGCGAAGCGCTGCCGTTTTTTTTACGGTGGTACGATACGACGAAGCGCCGCCGTCTTTTGCAGTGGTACGGCACGACGAAGCGCTGCCGTCTTTTTTACAGTGGTACGACACGGCGAAGCGCTGCCGTTCTGATACGGAACGGCGAAGCGCTGATGTTTTTTTTTACGAGGATTCGGCACGACAATGGAATTGCGGCACGACGGTGGGACGTGAGTGGGCGGCACATTGACCATTGGGAGCACGTGGCACTTGCGGTTTTGACACCAGGTAGTGTTATTATTTTTTTGGAGAGCGTGGTGAGAGCGGTTTCGGCAGTTGGGACCATCAGATGCTATAAGCGGTAGTGCGGGACCACTTGGGACCACTTAGGATCAGTTGGGATCGACGCTGGACGCAGTGGATTTTTTTGGGACGAGTGCGACTCTCCATCTTAGCACTTGGGACTGCCGTGAGTGAAACTTGTGAGTCGGGAACAGATTGGGACAAGCAGTTGGTCCAAGACTTACCTCGGGACTGCGGTTTCTTCGGCGACGCGTATATGTTACTTGGCTTTCTTGAGTGAGCCAGAGTGCGTTCGACACCACTTCGCTCAAGGTCAGTCAGTGGACGACTCAAACTCCCTTTACACCTGTGTGCACTCACACATTACTTTACCCTTTCGCTTTGAATATTCAGGAGAAAAGGTTGAGTGGGGTTGTGGGCGTCGTGCATGAGTGAAAAGGTGAGTCTGACGTGCGTAGTGAGACTTGGCTTCTCTTCTTTTGATCGTGTTGTCTGCATGGTGTGCAGGTGAGTAAAAAGACTATGTATGAAAGTGTGACAAAATGTTATTTGACAAAATGACGGAGAGTTTCGCCTCCTTACCTTTTTTTTCCTTTCGTAAGTGAGTTGGGTGAACTTGCTTGCTATTTTTGAAAGATAATCGTTGGGTGCCGTGAGAAAAGGAATCTTGAAAACAGAAAGAGAATCAAAGCATAATGAATTTAACTTTTCCCTAGGAAACCCGTTTTATCCCGATCGACCCTCTTATTAGCGTCTGTCCGAATGAGTCTTTATCTCCCGCTTTTGATTTTTCTTTTCGTCCAAGTTACCTTGAGTTTAGAAAACAAGAACAGTTAAAACCTTCTTGCGGTGAACACATTCTCATTTTTCAAGGAAGCATCTGGGGCGGGGGTTCGTTGCTTTAGGAGCCGACCCTGTTATCGACCCAGAGTGGACCGTTTCTACGGGGGGGGTACTTTGCCGATTCGGTGGAGACGGCCCGACTTCTGAGATCCGAGTCTTGTGCTCGGGCGAGGAGGAGGAGTACCCTAGACCACTTCCTAGAGGGTGAGGCATGCAACACTTCAAGCAATGCACCTGATAAAGAATGATCCGCAAAGCAGCATATCATCGAAAAGATTAGGAACGTACGACTACAAGTCTGTGCATGTCTAACCTTAGGTCGACGGTAGGTTGGAATGAATGACTTTGGCAGCACATCTCATCAAGTCAAAACTAAGGCAGTACGACTACCTTGTCGGCTGCACCAATATTATTGTCGATAGCCAACTTCTTGTTGACGGTTATTTGATTGTTTTGTGGTGTTCGACCTGAGATGGTCGGATTGTATTTCGATTCTGTGTTATTGAATGTATCTAATTATGATTTGGATTATGTCTGTCATCATTTCAGATTGAATATATTTTCCTATTGACTACGGTCGATTCTTTTTTATATAATAATATGTGGTCGCTTAACTTTCTTTTGACTGATGTCTAAAGGGACTAGGATACTGTGGTTTTCACACTTAAGTGAGACCATCCTAGTCGACCGGCGTACACTTCGTTCTTAGGAGATCAGCACCCTAATGGACGAACGACGTCTGAGTTCAATTGGCGTTTGAATCGCGCGTGCCTATACTACAGCGAGCGAGCAAACGCCCTCGGCCGACCCACCTCTGTAATTGCATTTAAAAGTTTTCGCACGTGGGTCGGTAACTCGGTAGGGATACGCCCCTAAGGGTGGTGACAACCCCTTAGGGAAGCAAGTTGTGCCCCGCGGCAACCTATCCTGCCGTAGGACACCGCGAGATGTACAGCTGGCGCACCCGGCTAGAGCGGCGAAGGAACGACGTGACCTCGCACCCGTCTCGGCGGTTAGCGAGATTATTTCGCGTCGTTCCCAAGTTGTCTTTTATGTTGTATTTTTGCTTAACTCCTGCGTGACATGGCCGGGAGGGCTCCCGCCTCTGTGGGAGAAAAGGCGGGGGTCGATGCGCTCGACAGCGGATCACACGGTCAACTTCCATCGGCGGACTCTTATCGTCCATGACGCCTTCGACGCCGAAGTGTCATGTACTATTCCTCTTCTGCATCCTTCGATCCAGTGCCAAGTTGTGACGGCCAAGTCGTTCCGGGCTACTTGTGCTTATGAGCAACCCGACGAGATAGACCTATGTTTCCTACGAACCATCGCGATAGCCGACTCTTCACCCATGGACTTGTGTTCGGACCCCCGTGTGGTGCAGTTGCTCGAAGAGTTTGCCGACATCTTCGATTCACCTACCGGTGTCGGGACTGGTGGGTCCCGAGATAAGTCCTGACCACTGAGAGATGGTATATGGCAGAATTGTGCACAACAGAGAAAACCAGAGGCAAAAGAGATAGAAAGGATGGAAGGCCAAAGGCACAAGTGTCGGCGCCTAGGAACCTAGAGAATGCCCAGGGCCACCGGAACCACTAGACCAAGAAAAACTAGCAAGATAGCGAGCGGCGAAGGACTGCCGGAAAATAGTAGAGGTGACACTCCCTCCCGAAGGAAGAAGGACTGCCGGGAAAAATAAAGCCTTGGGCTGCGTGCCGCAGGAAGAAAAAAGTCAAGAAGGTTGAAAAAATAAGAAGTGAGGCACCGACTCGTGAGAATGTAGTTAGGGTCAAGAAGGCTACCGTGATGCGGCGTAGGAAGAACCAAAGGGCCACGAGCCAAGTAAAGGGTCACGGTCGGAAGACCAGTACGCGCGGAACATAGAAGAAATACTAGAAATAAGGCGGCCACGGGGGAGAAAATGCCAAGAGAAACTGGGGCGCCGCTAGGGAAAGTGTCGGGGACCACAGGGGACCAAGTAAAAATAATGACATTTTGGGACTAAGTACCGGTAGGACCACCGGCGGGACAAGGGTCGGCGGGACAAGTGTCGGCGGGACCATCGGCGGGACAAGTGTTGGGGACTAACACGAGATAAGTGGCGGGGACATGCGATCCCCCAGGGCAAAGTCATGAAGGACCATAAGAAAATAAGCCGAAGGTAAGGCGTGCCGTCGAGATCAAGATCCAGACGGTCAAGAATATTAGCACCACTAGTGCAAGCACTAGTGGAGGCAAACGGGAGGGAAAAAACTAAAAGGAAAGCAAGAGAAAAGCAAGAGAGGAGGCATGGGAGCAATCCGAAATATCTCAGACTAGCCACCTTGAGAAAAATGGAGCCTAGAGGGGCTCCATGAGAAAAATAGGTTCCCGGGAGAAATCGGGGCAAAAGAAAGAGGCTCCCATGGGCATGGGGGAGCCTCAATTGCAGTCCGAGATATAACGGACTGCACCATGGGCATAGGGAGGGCCAAAACTAAGAGGAAGGGCCTAGAAAAGGCCNCTTAGGCAGGTAGGTGGGAATAGACTAAAATCATAACCCCGTCCAACAACTCAGACCTCAGCCAAATTTTACAGAGGGGGGATACAAAAAAAAAAACACAAAGGATTCAAGCAATCTCACATACAGACCGGTCATCTCCTCGTGGTCTCTCCGCTGGTACTATCGGTAGAGTTTTATCCCATACCTCAAGCGCAGCTCAACCGTCGCGAGCGCGGTACCCAGGCTCTGGTGCAGGGTGTTACCCCTGTCTCTTATACACATCTAGATGTGTATAAGAGACAGGAGTGAATTGGCCGTCTATAGGGACTGGCACAAATAGGGATTGGCAGGTCCCTACTATTCGAAAATAGAGGGAAAAGAAAAGGAAAAAAAAAAAAAAAAAACCTTAACGGTAAAAAACGGTCGCTTGGGGAGATACATCCGTGACCAGGTACATTCTGGAATATGGCGGTTGCAAAGGACCTTGATTTTTTCCTGATTTTGCAGAGAAAATCAAGAAAAATCAAGGCCCCATGCAACCGAGATACAACGAATTATATAGGGGAGGAAAAACACATGTTTTAAACGCATCTGGAGTCAATATTAAGTCTGAATGCACTTGGGAATTGACCGTTTTCGTTTGTTCCAGTTTGAGGCATGTTGTGGGGCCATGAGGCTAGGGGAAAGGCCATAATGGCTGTCCGAGAAATAACGGACTGCATGGAGAACCCTAGGCCAAATGAAAAAGGGTCTTGGCTCACCTAAGACATTAGAAAAGAGTGTTTTAGGCTTGGGTCAAGATAAAGATGGTAAATGGGGGCCGCGAGATGGTGGATCTCGTGGCCTAGAATATTCGCAGCGCTTGAGATCCATGGGAGGAAAGGATTGGGGCTGCCGGGGACAAGGAAGCCCAAATAAAAAAATGGGACACCGTCGAGAATGACGCCGGGGGCCAAATGAGCTCAAATAAAAATAATTGAGAATTGGGACATGCGCCGGTGGGACCACCGTCGGAGCTAGAAATTGGACCCGGCATGAGAGAATGGCGGAGACTTAAGTAGTCCCAAGAAAACCATAAGCTAGCAAGAGAAAAGAAGTGCGCAAGCAAGTAGCGCTGTCAAAATAAAAGATCTTGACAATTGAAAATATTAGCCACTGTGAGTGCAAATTAAAACAGCGTAAGGGGAGAGTGTCAGGAGGCAAAAATAAGAGAAAATGAGCAAAGGAGGGGCTGCCCAGCAGTCCGAGATATCTCGGACTAGCAAGGCATAAGAAAATAGAGCCTCAATGGGCTCTATGCAACAAATAGGATGACCAGGAGCAATCGAAGCACAAACGGGCTCAAAATTAAGAAAATGAAGACAAATGGGAGCCCCTATGAGCATAGGGGGCTCCATTATTGCAATCCAAGTTACAACGGTCAACTGCTGGCCATGAATCTGGCCTTGAATGAGGTCCTAAGGCCTACAAAGAGAATGCACAACAGCTTGACATTTGTCGTAACAGCTACAAAAAAAAAAAGGAGAGAAAATGAGAGAAAAAGGAGGCTGGATGAGACAAAAGAGGAAAAAAGGGTGGAGGAGGATGTGCCGGTCAGTTGGGACAAACACAGTAGGGACTGCCAGGTCCCTACTGTGACCTCATCCCTCCAGATTTTGTGGAGGGCAATTCGGATTGCTGAATTAAAAGGAGCAAAATTTGGCAAAAATGCAAAAGAGAGTTGACCATTTTTTTTGTGAGTCATTGATCTGCGATCAGATCTCATGGTGAAGAGCATATGGTGGTTTTTTGTGGGCCAGGTTAAACGACCAACTCCGGAATGAGTTGGCAGCCCAAAATGGAAAGAAACAAAAAAAGAAAAAGATCGAAACTGTGCATTTGGCCCAAAAAGAGTGCCATATCCACCAAAAACTGAAAAAGAGAGCATAGGGGCTCAAAATTGAAGCAAGAACCACTTAGGGGTAGCTCGAAATTATGCTGGCCTTGAGTCTTAGCACGATCCAAGGCTGAGATTGCTCTGAGGCATGAAAGAATACCTCGGCCTACCCAAATTGCGGTGGGAACAACAAAAATCAAGAAAAAGGCTCGTAAGGCCTTTTTCTTTCAAGTAGGGCTGCCCCTTGGGCATTTGAACTCAAGGGGGCAGCATTTGAAGAAGAAAAGGAGGCTGAAGGAGGCCAAGAGGCAATCCGAGTTGGTACCAACCACTCGTAATGCATGTACTTGACCAAAATGAGGCACAGGTGCCCCCGGAGAGACCTAGTGGAATAATTTGGGCTTGGCGGTACCTCGGTTCACTTAGAGGAACATGGAGAGGCTCATGGGTTGGCCGGTACTCCTGTTTCAGCCTACATAAGCTGAGGGGGAAGTCCGCCACACTCACATTTGCATGAGGAGTGCCCATGCTGCCCAAGTGAGCTCATAGGAACACTCTACTCACTTGGAGTGAGAGGAGGGAAACCGCTGCCAGTTAGGAGCCTTGGAGGAGGCTGTGAGCTAGTTGGACCTGCCATTAGAGCTAGAGTGTATAGTGGAGACTCAAGGGGGTGGTCCACCATAGCCCCCAGGCTATGGGAGAGAGAGATAGGCTAGCAAAAGTCCCCTTAGCTCTCCTAGAGGGGAGGACTTCACAACCATTGTGAAAGGAGTTTGTCACAACTTGGAAATGACTGAAGAGGAGGAATGAGAGGGGCTTGAAGAGGAAGGGAGTCATAGCCAAGTAAGGAGGAATATCACCAAGATTGGTACTTCAACCCCAAGATACTAGAGAAGGTGAGTGGAAAGGAGGATAAATTTCTTCTTCTTCTTCTTCTTCTTCTTCTTCTTCTTCTTCTTCTTTTTCCTCTTTATCTTCCTCTTCTTCTTCTCTCTTCTTCTCTTTCTTCTCCTCCTTCTTCTTCTCCTTCCTCTTCCTCTTCCTCTTCTTCTCCTACTCACCCGTGTTCACTCATCCATATTCCCTTTTTTTTTTTTCTTTCTTCCTCATCTTCCCCCTCCATGGGTGCTTTCTAAAGCTTAGTATAGGTAGTAGGAGGTTTTTCCACTACTGATGGTCTTCCCATGGGCTCTTTCTTCACTTTATAGTAAATCGCCACTTTTACTTTGTGTTTTCATGCATGAAAGTGAGTTTCACTCACTTTCTCTTCACTTTCTCTCCATTTGTACACTTAGCAGTAAATCGCAATTTTATTTTTTGCTTATTCTAGTACTTTGTGTGATCTTTCTCTCATGGGTTGCCCATTCCTTCACTCCAATGTAAATCGTCACTTTCCATTTTGTGTTTTCATGCTTTAGAGTAAGTGAAATTCACTCTTTCGTCACTTATTCTTCATTTATTCACTTAGTGGTAAATCGAAACTTTGTTTCTTGCTTAGTCGAGTATGTTGTGTGATCTTTCTTTCCTATTTTGTCCAATCCTCCACTCCAATGTAAATCGTCACTTTTCCCTTTGTGTTTTCATGCGTGAACAGTGAGTTTCAATCACTCTCTCTTCACTTTCTCTCCATTTCTTCACTTAGTTGTAAATTGCAACTTTGTTTCTTGTTTATTTTAATATTTTGTGTGATTTTTCTCTCGTGTTTTATCCATTCCTTCACTCCAATGTGAATCGTTACTTTCTACTTTGTGCTTTCATGCATAAGAGTGAGTTTCACTCACTCTCTCTTCACTTTCTCTCCATTTCTTCACTTACTAGTAAATCGCAACTTTGTTTATTGCTTATTTTAGTATTTTGTATGATATTTCTCCCATGCTTTATCCATTCTTGCACTTGGTGATAGTCCGATTCATCATTGCTTATTCAACTAGTCACATACTTGTGTCACACTCATACTTCTTGATCTTGACAGTGCACCTTGCTTTAATTATTTAGTCCTCATGTCGCTTTACAATTTTTTCTTGAGACCTTCTCACGTCCCCAACATTTGTCCTGTACTAGTCCACGCCACTTTGTCCCGCCGGTGGTCCTCGACACTCTGTCCCGTCGATGGTCCCCGACACTTTGTCCCGTCGGTGGTCTCCGACACTTTATCCCGCTGGTGGTCCCCGACACTTTGTTCCGCCGGTGGTCCCCGACATTTTGTCCCGTCGGTGGTCCCCGATACTTGGTCCCACTGGTGGTCTTTGACACTTTGTGCCTTCTTTCTCTAGTGCTCTTCGGTCGTCCTTTTCAGATCGTGCAGTCAATGTTTCCTTACTCAAAAATATTTCCTTCGGTCAGTTCGTTCTCCGTCCTGGACTTATTGTTAGGTATTTTCTGTCTAATTTATTCGCATACTGCCCTCAGTCACATTATCAGGCTTTGCAAATTCAGTCCCCTCGCTGCCTCAACCATTTCTTCAAACATTCCAAACTCCATCCGTTCAATTACCAGCCCATCAATTTTTCCAACTTTCATTCAATTGTTACTTCAGCCATTTCCGCACATAGTCCAAGTTCAATTTATCCAATTGTTGCCTCATCCATGAAGCATTTCCAAGTCCATTTTAATTGCTACTTCAACCAAAAACATTTCAAGTCCATTTCAATTGCCACCTCAGCCAAAAACATTTCAAGTCCATTTCAATTGCTACCTCAGCCAAAATGTCCATTTCAATTGCTACTTCAACCATTTTTCTGTCATTTCAAGTCCGACAAAAATTGCCAGATTTTCTGATTCATAGCAGGGTTGCATCCCCGCCAACCGGTCGGGCCGACCGCCGACCGTATTGTACCGACCGGTCGGCGGTAGCCGACGACTCAGAAAATAGTCCTCCGCTGATTTTTTTTTTTTTCCGACTTACTGCGCTTGCTGAGTACTGCCCAAATCCGCTTAGAAACTTTGGTTTCGGGGTGGGGGGGTGGGGGGAGAGGTTGGGGGGGGGGGAAACAAATAGCTCCTTAACATTTATTTATAAACCCCTGGGCTATTTGAGAGGTCCTTGCACATAATTAGTAACCTGACTTCGGATCCAGAACATATAGTGCTGGCCTGCTCCATTCTCACACGAAATTTGTTGAACGTCTCTTGAAACGTTGGGACCTTTGCATCTGGGGGCCTTCGGGAAAATGACAATTCAACAAGGAATTCGTACGCTCAATTTTTTTTCCTGTGCCCTTCGATATTTTAGAAGGGAGGGGCACCATTGGCTACCTCAACCAGCCCTCCCCAATTTTTTTTTTAACTCTATTTATTGGGGTGTGCGTGCATGGTTGCGCGTGCACTAGGCGCCGCACGTGCGGAGCTCACGCGCATGCGATGCGCCGGATTATAAGGGTGATATAGGGGGTTATGGACGGTTTAATAAGGGTGTTGGCGGTTGTTCGGGGCTGTTGGGGTGGTATATGG
>BFEA01000005.1:6186992-6201493 GCA_003427395.1 Chara braunii | reverse complement strand
GCTATGGGGGTGTTGGTGATATTATTAGGGGTTCTGGACCCCCCCCCCAAAAAAAAAAAAAAATGCGGGGGGCCGACGACCCCCGACCAGTAGGTTTCGACCAGCCGACCGGTCGGCAGGTCGGCAGCCGACCAGTCGAGAGTCGCCGACGGTCGGGGTGTGCAACACTGATTCATAGTACATTTTTTTTTTTTTTTCTTTAGGTAGATGGCTCACCTTTCCCCCACTCAAAATGCAATGTCCCCATCGCACGACTGGTTCTCACTTGGAGGTACGGAAACCTGACCCACCAACCGAGTCAAGAACGCCGGCTCACCCGCTCCCTGAAGAAATGGTGATCGCTCCTTCCTCAGTTGGTAACACCTTATTCTTCTACTCAGTCCGGCCTTTTGCTATTACGAGACGAACGTCATTGTTGAGGTACCACCTCACCTCTGGCAGGTAGGTCCAGTCCAAGCCTCCCAGGACCCCGTGTTGTCGTAAACGCATCCCCCGCGAATCGTTCCTCCCGAGTGGTATTTTTTTGGATCCGACCTCTTCCTTTCAAGAGAATTGGGGCTCTCTTATTAGTTTGTGAGTGCAGTTACAAAGACCTCGTGGTTAGTCCCGGAATGATTATAATGATCCGGCAGGGCGGTGTCAATGCCGTATGGTGGGTGCGGACTTCACCCGGTACATCGCCTGACCCCTCCCTTTGGACAGTGCTGCTCAACTTAATGCGAGCAGCCTTGGTCCATCCCAAACGGCCACGCCGCCCCTCTACGGTATGACGTGTAGTTGGGGAGAGCAAAAAAAGACTAGCAAAGAATGGTTTTTCACCCCTTTTGGTTCCACACCCTTTGACGTTTAGGTTCCTAACACGAGGCGCAGTTTGAACTCCCCGACTATAGCTCGTTGTCAGAGTTAGTTCCGGACGACGAACACCAATCAAAGAGAAAGATGCCTTGGTCCTTTAACCCTTATCCTTTATGAGGAACAGGTCGCGCTGAGACTTTCCCTTAGAAGGGTAAAGGTCCTGGGGCCGCGGTACAAGCACCGGTATCCCCCTCTTGTTGAGGCCTGAGACTACATTAAAAAGAACGCCAATTCCAACGCTATTTCCATATTTTTTCCAATCCGCCTAGGGCCCCCCGATATGCAATGCAATTTTCAATTCTCAAGCAATTCCCTGATACAAACTCCAGATCCGTCAAGCTCAATCTCTTTCAAGCAACCATGCAAGGGGACCCTAGTAACTATTTTCAACTGACCCTTGTCAGGGGCCATTTTGCGATTTTCAATCCAACAACCTTATTAGGGTCATTCTTTTTCATTCCAACGAAGCACCTTGTCAGGGTCGTCTTTATTCATTTCAATCGAACGACCTTGTTAGGGTCGTTCTTATTCATTTCAATCGAATGACCTTGTCAGGGCCGTCCTTATCCATTTCAATGTTAGCGCCCGAGGGGGTGGGCCTCGAGGACACAGATCCCATATTTGTCTAGGGGTTAGAAAGTGGCCATCATGTGTGCGTTTTGTGCGTGCCTTTTCTTTTCCATGTACGGACAATACATGCCCTTGTCTCAGTATCTCACATACGCCCGGCTTAGCGTCTAACGCTTGAGTTGAGGCTTGCATCCTCAAGCAACGTTAGTCCACCCGGTCGTTCAACCATGGTGAAGGATATGGGCTCAATCTCTGTTTTCACTCTTTCTCACTCTCTGACCTTTGTCTCTTAGGACTTGACCCGACTTGGTTGGATTAGGCTCCTAGGGGAGGAGCGCCTTCGTGCCCTTCTACCCATATGTTCCCTAAATTTTTTTTTAGAACCTGACCACAACCCATTCACCCTCGAACCAACACTTCATTTGAACGAGATATTTGCAATAGTTATAAAACAAAATTTAGCCCCCCATAGTCCCATCGAGGTTGTTTCCTCTGGTCCTTATCCCAATGTCTCGACTCGTACTGAACATCTTAAAATAGCTTGCGCGAGAGGTAGCAACAACGGTCATCATCAACCTGCTTCGCTTTTGTCAAAACATGGAGGACTGCGCATAATCAAGACCATACACAGAAAGCGACCTATATGACCAATTCACCATCTTCTATTCCGCATACACCATATATATATAGTTTCTCTTGACACGACTCAACTTTCCTCATTGGTCCCTTGTCCCTTGGCCTCTTCAAGCTCTTTTGATTGCGAGGGCGCATCCCAGCCTTAGCTTACGAGCAAAAAAAATCTATCTTTTCCGTCCTGCGGACATCTCAAGTGTTCCATTATCGTAAAAAACCAATCTTGTGACTGAATCACCTTTCCTCATCTTTCTTCTGACCTTGATGGTCCAGATGTTACATTAACCCATTGATAAAACCATTGATTGCATAACTGCCCAAATTCCTCATCCTACTCTATGTCGTCTCCTTAAAGGTATCGAACTCAGGTCCTTCTTCCCCTTCAGGTTTGACTACTTCCTCCGCCTCTTCCTGATACCGATAGCTTGGCGAGGATCTCGCCAAACTTTTCGCTTTTCCGTTTCTTGTTCTCGACCATCCTCCCCCTCACAACCTCTTGTGCTCATGTCGCATTCCTCATCTTCGCACCCATTTACTGGTGAGGTCCAGTCGTGTCTCCCTCCTCCCTTCCGCTTTCTCCTCCTAGGCTTACTTCCTCTCCTTCACCCTCAATCCTCAGATCGAGTGTTTCTCCCCTTACCGTTGTTGAGTGGCGGCCACATCCTACCAATGATTTTTTTTTATTTTTTTCCCCTCTGGTTATGTGTGGACCCATAATCATAATCCATGGCCAAACTCCTCCCCTGTTTCCTTGGAGCGCCCCTCGTGACTAACCCACCCCTCTGTTCAGTGTGTCAACCCATCCGCCGTCACTCTCAGTTTTCCCTTTTTCCAAGTCTTTTAGTTGTTCCCATCATTCCTTCCCGCCTTCACGACGGAGTCGGCCCGATGTTGGCTTCCCCCCCCAGTGGGTTCCCAACAAAGCTCGCTTACTTCCTCCTCCTCCATTGCTGAAAATTCCAGGTTGTTTAATGTTGCTATAACGCGTCTCATTCCCCCACGCGAAGTCCAGTCAATCCTCTCTCTGTTAGGACCTAGGATATGTCCCTTGAGGGTCTTAGAACACGACATTCTTATGATGTCATGGTTAAGCTTCGAGCAATTCCTAGCGAAATGTCCCACCGTAGTACAATATCGACATGATTTCTTGGTGTGATCCCTTTGATTGGCCCGACGCTCGAGTCTTGGAGCGAGAGTTTCTTGGGGTGGCAATGCGGTTCGAGATACCTGGACTCGTACCTCTTGGGGGGTATCTCTTATCTTTTCTCCCTGGCTGTTTGCTCCTTCGTTTTGATCGCACAACTCCTTCGAACCCCTTTTCACTTTGTATGTGGTTGTCGCTAGGACCTTGGATCCCTCGTTGTTTTGTTGGCGACTCTCTGTTCTGACACTCCTTTCTCGGTCGAGCCAGACTGTCAGTCTCTCCCTCCGGTTCCATAGTTCACTATAGTCCTCGTTTGACAAAGATTTTCCCCCTGTTTGTTGACTCACTTCATGGTATGGTCTTGGCTCCCTTACTTCCTTTGTTGTCTTTTCCTCAGAGGGTCATACTCCCCGTTCTACCCCCGCGTCTCCGCCCGTTCCCCATCCACCGGGTTTCCTAATCATGTGCTCTCGTTTTCATCTCCCCTTGCCGTTCCTCCTTGTGTAGCTCATTGTCGTCCATAGTCTCGATGTCCTTTATCATTTCCTCAATCACACCAATCTTGTAATTTGCTACCATCTGCTTCATTTCCTTAAGCCTCCGTAGGGTATCCGCCACATTCCTTTTCTTCGTCAACCTACCCCCCGAAGTTTGCAACTCCTCCATACTATCAACTACGATTGGTCCCATCCCTTGAGATCGTGTGGGCCTTTTCTCGCTACGACTCTCTTTTCCCAAAATCCCCCTCGCATCGTCTTTGACCCCCTCGTTGTTGAACCTTCGGCCGATATTTATCCTGTCGTCTTGATCCCTTAGATTTCTACCATCTATGTTGTCCGTTTGATCACGTTGATTTTTTCGGCCCTTACTGCAACTCCGAAAATGTTCTCATCTTCAAATCAGCTTAATCCTTTTCTCGTCGGGTGTGTCCTCCCGCTTCCTCGTGCACCTTAGGGTTCTCCCTACCCTGTATGTTTTCTTGCCCTCTACCTGTCTTACTGCTTTGATGGTCTCTCCTACTAGTGTCACAAGCAGGAAGGACAAGCAGAACCTCCTATTCCGATACCTTCTTTTGACCTCGTTGGGGTCCTCCATCACGCCTCGGCCCCCTAAATTTACCTACCCCTTCCGGTCCTTCGAAGCTTGCCGAAACGCCGTTCTGGTGGTTCCTACTACAATTGTACCCGCGAGACGCTCCCCACTTTTCAGCGTACACGCCCTTACCACCTTTTTCCCGCCTCGCAGCGGCATATTTAGCCGTTTGGATCTGGCGCTCCCCCTTTTTATCTTAACAAGGCGGCCTACGTAATAGTATTCTACTCATTTTGCTATGCTGGTTTGGACACCCGCTCTCGCCCCCTCGACCCTTCCGGCTCAGCACGCTCGTCGAACAGTTGAGCTACCCCTGCTAAACAGTTGTCCCCTATCTCAGTGTCTCTCCGAATTATGTGCTCATATTCCTCGTAGGCCAACCGCGGCGTCCCAATATCAGGATATTGATGACCTCAAGCAGTTCCCGGACCCAGTTCCCCCAAAATGGCGCGTGCTCCATAGAGACGTCGTAGAACATCCCGATGGCTTGAGGTGGGAAGTGGTCTACCCATACTGTTACTGAGTCCGCCAGATCTTGTGACCTAGGAAGACTCCCAAAGATAAGGTCAATCATAAATCGGGGGACCTGACATCTTAGCGGGGTCGTTGGTGCATTTAACCCTCGCCAACTCCCCACTTCCACCCTGGTTCGTAAGCCCACGTTTCTCCTGCCCCGGATTGCGTGGCCTATCTGTGTCAATACCCGGGCGACCCTTAGGAAGACCGGAGCTAGCTCGTGACCCTGTGCTATTCCGGTCCCCAGCGAGTGCCATCCAACTTCGGGTAGGTACAAAGTCCCAGTTATTTCTAAATTGGAGTATAGGTCATTCCTAGGTCCCCGGTTAAACCACATCCTGGTCCACAAACATTCCACCATTACGAAGGCGCTGTCCCTCCACAAAGTTACGGCCCGCCATTCTACGTCGATTCCTCTGACTTCGAAGCTTGTTGGAAGCGATACTTCCCACCCCCTGCGTTATTTCCAGGGTGGGCCGGGGTACCGGGGCTGGCATGCCATCCGGACGTGTCTTGCCGCCATCATTGATTGGTGATCTCCTGCATAGCCCAAACAGAGAGGATTACAACCTTTCTTCAACAACCGTCCGTCTACCGCTTCTTTTTCCTTTTCACGTCCTCATTCTTCTTCTCTCGCTTCTGCTAACCTTCTTTCTTTTCGTTTCTTAGTTCACCTATCAGGGAACAACATCTTCCTCTGGCAGCTCGTACAACCGGTACAGATCGTCTATGTAGGTCGGGCCTCGGCCTACCTCCTGCCGGATGGCGTCCCACAAGACGTAGTCATCGATTAGTGGAATCCTTGACCTTGTTGTCAAAGTTGCGTGTAGTATACGTAGTACCTCATACCTTTCCTTGTTGTCGAACGGTTCCATTTCTAGAAAGATCCAGTAGTATTCCCTGTAAGTCTTTGCTTGTTCAAAAGTTAGGTCAGCAAGGGCCGCTATTGCTTGCCTGACGTGCGCCACGCCACCCATCCTTTATAGTATAAAGGGCGGCAACCTCATCCGTATGTTCTCACTAGGTAAAATAAAGGTTCCTACCATGGCCACCCTTCGGTCCGTTGTTACTTCGTCCCGCTAAGGATCGATGAACTCAAACCCTGCCTGCCATACCAGCTGCCATGCGCACTCGAACATGCTCAACGGGTCTTCCCCCGATGCTAACATGACCCCAAGAGTGTGCCACCCAACCCTTGATAGGTACAACCGCCCCTTCGTGCGTACATGCCCTTACGGATCCGGATTTCATCCGCCTTGCTCCCCTTCCGCATGCCATTCTACTTCGGTTACCAGGTACACCATGTTCTCCAAAAGTCCGATCCCAACCCAGTCCACCACAAAATTTCGAATTTCCTTCTGGGTTGGCATGCTGATTTCTGTACCGTTATCCCGTTCTGTTGGTGGCTCGACTATCAGTGGGCGGCCTTCAAGGAACGTCCTTCTTCGGGCCATTGCGCACCACCCCTTCTTGTCTTAATCCCTTACCTGCGATCAGCAGTTGTGCCCACAACAGCCGAACACCTCTTTCCCGTATTAATCTCCACGTACGACTCGCCTAACTAGTGTACATGCTTCCTACCCCACATTACCCTCTAGTTTACATGCATCTCCCCTCTCTCTTGCCTTTGTCCCCTTGATTTCCTCATGGTTTCAGAGCTCCCTGCCCCTTAGTCGAACCACATTACTTCAAATAGTTTAAAAACATCATCTACGTAGGAGGGCGTGGCTGCCACCTCCCAGCTGATTATGGCATCCCTGGTTTCAGGATCCACCTCTAGGCGATCATACTTATCCATTCGTAAAATGACGAGGACTTCCCAGACTCTGTCGCCGTAGAAGGGCCCGTGTTTCAACGAGGTCTTATAAAGCTCCTCAAACAACCAGGCAAACTTTACGTGTACCTGTTCCACAAAGTCGGCCACTTCTAAAATGTGGTCAACCCCCGTTTTAATCTCCACGTGCGGCTTGCCTAACTAGTGTACATGCTTCCTACCCCACGTCACCCCCTAGTTTACATGCATCTCCCCTCTCTCTTGCCTTTGTCCCCTCGATTTCCTCGTGGTTTCAGAGCTCCTTGCCCCTTAGTCGAACCACATTACTTCAAATAGTTTAAAAACATCATCTACGTAGGGGGGCGTGGATGCCACCTCCCGGCTGATTATGGCATCCCTGGTTTCAGGATCGACCTCTAGGCGATCATACTTATCCATTCGTAAAATGACGAGGACTTCCCAAACTCTGTCGCCGTAGAAGGGCCCGTGTTTCAACGAGGTCTTATAAAGCTCCTCAGACAATCAGGCAAACTCTACGTGTACCCGTTCCACAGAGTTGGGCACTTCTAAAATGTGGTCAACCCCCCCTCCCAAACCAATCAGCCACGGATTCTGGTACCCAGACCTTTGTTCGTAGGCAAGGCGGCCTGATTTCCTTCCATCCTCCTATCACGACCCTAATACTGACCTCATCCCACTATTCGTTAGCGAATCTCTCGCCTTCTCTTTGAGTCCTTGCTTTTGCATTCCCTAGAAACCACATCGGATCATGTCCTGCCGCTAGTGTAGTGCAAAACAAGTGTCACCCCTTTTCGGAAAGAACTATCGTTCCAACTGATTCCATTTTTCCTTCCGCTATCTCGTCCCATCCTTCCTCTTCCCTTATTAGGTTCCAGATCCATTCTATCCAGAGGTCTGATAGTTCCGGGACAACTTCAAATCCAATCCAATCACACGTGGTCCCTCTCCATTCGTTTTCCGTCGATATAGGCATTTCTACCCCCCCTCTGAGTCGCCTTGGCTCCCGTCCTTTGAAAGTGCAGTCCATCAGCAGCTGCTCTCTAGCCATCATCTCTTCCTGCACAGCGCCAACCACTCATTTCCCCCAAATAAGTTCCTCCTCTCATAAATGTCAGTCCTCTATCTCATCCCCCTCATCGTCGTCACTGAGGTCATCATCTCCGTCGTAGAACAATTCCCTCAGCCCTTCCAGGAAGGTCCTCCCCTACTGCCACATTTCTGTAAACTATCCCCCAATGTACTGGGCTAGGGACATATACATTGTCTACGCTAAGGCAGTTCAACATCTCGGTCAGTTCCCTCGCCCAATTTCCTTCGAAGGGCCCCATTTCTATCGACAACCGGAAGAAGTCCTGCCTGGCGCACTGGTACAACCCAAGGTTTGTCATGGACTGGCATATCTGTACCAACCTACTCCGGGTCCCGAAGACCTCATCCACCAGAAAGGGAGGTAACACGCATCTCATCGTTCTGAAGGGCCGTCTCACATTCCCCCTATCTCTGAGTTCCACTCGCACATCTACCCTATTGATTTCCATCTCCGCCCGCTGACATGCTACCCATACAACCTCCCTTTCTGCCTGCCTAAACAGTTCGCCCGGAGCGGTCCTCAGTACCAAGTCCATGACCATAGCATTTTTCCCATCCTGGGACAGGTAGACCCACCCTCAGGCTTCCACCGTCCCACGGAATTCCAAATCCGTCAAGCTTGGCGACAACCTCGTCAGACTGACCTTAGTGCATATTGTCTCTATCCAGAGGAATGCGTCCTCCTCGTTCAGCATTAGAGTTTGATAGGCTGACTCTAGGTCTGTCCACTTTCCGTCTTCCGGGAGGACGACCGATACCCCATCCTTTACATCTACCGGCATTTCCGGACCGCTGGAATAGACTGGAGACGATGGCCACCACATCATCTTGTTTCCAGCACCCGACCCCTGTTTTCATAAGAGAGCACAGAACGGCCCCTCCAGTCAGGTCAGTCTATATCCTAGATGGGAATTATTTCAGACCCTTCATCAAGGTCTCCCTAATCTACCTCCCTATTCCTAAGTACCATTTTTCCATAGCACCTTCGGTCGGTCATCATATCTACATTCTTTTACTTGGTTCCATTCCAACCGACCTCTATCCTCCTTCCTTTCAATCATCTCTCACTCATGTAGACTTAGGCAGGTAGGTGGGAATAGACTAAAATCATAACCCCGTCCAACAACTCAGACCTCAGCCAAATTTTACAGAGGGGGGATACAAAAAAAAAACACAAAGGATTCAAGCAATCTCACATACAGACCGGTCATCTCCTCGTGGTCTCTCCGCTGGTACTTTTGGTAGAGTTTTATCCCATACCTTAAGCGCAGCTCAACCGTCGCGAGCGCGGTACCCAGGCTCTGGTGCAGGGTGTTACCCCTCTCCGTTTGCCCAGAATACCCCATCCCATTTTGCCGCTCTTGCATACCCCCATTGGCACCGGGAATCACCCCGCGCATCCGGTTAGGAGCAAAAGTCAGTCGTCCGAGCATTCACTTCCATCGGTCCGATAAGAATCAGTCTTTCCTCTGTCGTAGTACAAGGGGCTACTAATTGTCTCTGAGGCTCCCTCCTTGCCCCACATGCAGCAGTCCTCCGTCTGCTGACAAGTAGTCGCCCCGCCTGAGGAGACGTTTCACATCCCGCCTGGGCAAGGTGCCGAGCCATGCTCGGTCCGCCCGGGAGGGAGTGCTACTAATCAACCGGCGAGACCAACTCCTGCCTAACAGTCGAGTGACCCAACCTCCCACACATGAGACCCAGTGGCACTTCAATAGAAATAATTTTTCGCAACCTGCCCTAGCTGGTTCAAACCCACCCTTTCCTTCCGAACGGCAGGACACTCGATTTCCCCTCATGCAGATCACAAGTCCCAAGTGGGACACACATAGTACAAGTGCCTTTCCCTTGGTACACCCAACGCTTCCTACCCATATCTCACAGTTTTCTCTCAGGACAATGAGTGTCACTCCCCTTACTTCCATGCATAGTGGTTGGTTCGTTTTCGTGAGCGTCTTCAAGGGTGAGTTAGTTTTTTTCAGAGTCTAGCAACTCCCTTCATTCCCTTTATCTTCTTTTGTCTGTCCTTTCATAGGGTAGGATTGTCCCTTCTTGATGACCGTTGTGTTCATGTAGGTCCTTCAAGCATTTCAAGTGTATAGTGCATGAGTCCGCTGGGCTCAGAAGAAGAAGAAAGAAGAGCACCTAGACGGTCGGATCACTCCGCCGCGGGATTTTCATTGGACCCTGGCCGAAGCCGAAGCACCAATCGCCTGTCAGGTAACCGGAGCCCTCCTTCACACGAAGAGGAAGGGTCGACCTACGACTTGCCCGAGGCTTCTCCGTACTGGCAAACACCAGCACCGGAGGAGGGGGGCTAGAGCTACTCTACAAAGGAGTGAGCTGATCAAGTGTGTAGCATGGATGTTATACCTCCAGGCGTGGCCATGTCATGCGCCCAACCACCCTCAAATTTGATTCTCTCGAAGGGAAGAGCAAGCTCAAGTCCAATTTCTTTCTCTTTGGTTGTGTACACGGTCATGCGTAGGGCACCCCCTCCGAAATCGCAAGGGTCAGTTTAACCCTATACCCGGCACCTCCACCATTTTTTGTAGGGCCGTACCCTGTTAGACTTCTGAGCCTGAGTCGACCCTGCTGCGGGTCCCAGTTGGCTCAGCTCCGCCCACACTCATGCTCAGGGTACGGAGCGTTCGTCACAGGGGCACCCCACCTAGTGCTTTGAGATGGATGGGGATGGGCCATTTTACGAGAGAGCTTTGACATTGGGGATGCAGCTCCGCCCTCTCGCTGGATGGTAGCCTCGCCAGTATTTTCGTCAAACGCGGTTTCCTTGATACTTTGAGGTGTTATCATGCAATAACTCCTTCCAATACTCAAGCAGTCCAGGAAGTTTATTGAAAGTCGGTCTTCTTTTATGCGTAGGCCAAGCGTTCTCTTTGTGCCACGCATGCATTCACTAAGCGGGGAGTCCTTAAAGCCTTGTTAAGCCCGCGGCCGCCCTTCGGCTCGGGCCCGCGGACCATGTCTCACGGTCCCCCTACGCCTCCCTAGGGCTTTGCCTGCTTCCTTCTTCGGCCATCCTACGCGTGACTTTCATTGTCGCATACATCATGCATATCTTTCTTTTGTCCAACCTTCGCATTTGACCTATATGCCCCTTAGTCTTTTCGGTGCCCCACCCCGCATACACGCCCAAATTTTTCATTTTAGTCTAGGCGGCCTTCTCGGACGCCTTAAGTCTTTGCAGTTTGCTATAGCCGACTTTGCTTTGCACAAGCATGCTCAAGATCGTATTCAAGGGCAAGGGTTAAGTCCACAACCCGTTTGACCTCAGTCCCACTTTCTCTTTGCCGCCCGGCATACCCGGGACCCAATCCCGCTCAATGACTCTTTAGGCTACTCACCCGCACATTCAACACAATTTATGCAAAGCATCCCCCACATGGGGTCAACACATAATGCCTCCCACAAGCCGAAGTTCACTTTTCCTTGACTCTTTGTGCTTTCCCTTTCCTTCCTTGGTCCAGGCCAATCTCTTCCCTAGTCATGCAATCGGGGTAATGGTTGAGTCAACTGACCTTGCTTTAAGTATCAACATTCTCTAGTCCCTTTCCGGACTTACCTCCTTCTAATTTCTCAAATGCCCTTTTCCTTTCCTTCTTGGCGGCACAAGGGGCCGACAACCCTTCCCTTGCCCACTTTCTCCACCAAGTGAGAACAAATTCCTTCCACCATTCGTTCCCTGGCAATGTAACAAGTGAGGGGAAAGGGTTAGTTATATGCCAAGAAGAGAGGGAGGAGAGAAGGTAAGGCCGAGGCTTTAGAATGTGGGACAAGGACGATGACAGGAAGAGGGAGGTGGCAATGAAGGACGAAGATGTGGAGGAAAGAGAGAGAGAGAAGGAAAAAGAGGATAGGGGAGGAGGGAGAGAGAGAGAGAGAGAGAGAGAGAGAGAGAGAGAGAGAGAGAGAGCTCCTACTCCTAATCAACTTATCCCCTACTTGTCCCACCGTCCTACCTAAGGTTTTCTTTCTATACCTTGCTTCTTTATGCCCCTTTGGTCATGACCTTTGGTTGGTGAATGAGATGAAGGGGGAAGGGGGTGTAAGGAGGTTGGATATGGAGGATGGTTGAAGAAGATGGAGGAGGAAGATGGTGCGAGGTGGTTGGCTATAGTGGATGGGTGGAGAAGATGGAGGAGGAAGATGGTGTGAGGTGGTTAGCTATGGTGGATGGGTGAAGAAGATGGAGGAGGAAGATGGTGTGAGGTGGTTAGCTATGGTGGATGGGTGAAGAAGATGGAGGAGGAAGGCGGTGTGAGGTGGTTGGATATGGTGGATGGGTGAAGAAGATGGAGGAGGAAGATGGTGTGAGGTGGTTGGCTATGGTGGATGGGTGAAGAAGATGGAGGAGGAAGATGGTGCGAGGCAGTTGACTATGGTGGATGGATGAAGAAGATGGGGGAGGAAGATGGTGTGAGGTGGTTGACTATGGTGGATGGGTGAGGAAGATGGAGGAGGAAGATGATGGGAGGTGGTCGGCTATGGTGGATGGGTGAAGAAGATGGAGGAGGAAGATGGTGGGAGGTGGTTGGCTATGGTGGATGGGTGAAGAAGATGGAGGAGGAAGATGGTGTGAGGTGGTTGGCTATGGTGGATGGATGAAGAAGATGGAGGAGGAAGATGGTATGAGGTGGTTGGCTATGGTGGGTGGGCGAAGAAAATGGAGGAGGAAGATGATGGGAGGTGGTTGGCTATTGCGGATGGGTGAAGAAGATGGAGGGGGGAAGATGGTGTGAGGTGGTTAGCTATGGTGGCTGGGTGAAGAAGATGGAGGAGGAAGATGGTGTGAGGTGGTTGGCTATGGTGGATGGGTGAAGGAGATGGAGGAGGAAGATGGTGTGTGATGGTTGGCTATGGTGGATGGGTGAAAAAGATGGAGGAGGAAGATGGTGTGAGGTGTCCGATGCTTCGTCCTACTCTAAGCGTCCGGCCCCATCTCCCTAAGTTATCCCTAGTTCCAGACTTCAAAAAATTCAGACTTGCAGCAACTAGTCCTACAACAGATGTGCAGAAAACACAGATTTCCAAAAAACATAGATTTCAGTAAACGCAGTCTTTGGAGATTTGCAGATTTTGTAGATTTTGCAGATTTTGCAAATTTTTGCTGTTTTTGCCTAAGGACGGAGAACCGAAAAACACAGGCTTGCGTTTCCTACCCCAAACGATGTCAGAATCATTCCTTATTTGGTGGGCTCTCTGTCTGTAACCTATGTAAGACCCCCATAAAATTTGGTCAGATTCCGTCGCTGTTTGCCCCTACTTGCCTGTTTTTCGGGCATCGCCCGAGGCTCTAGGTGAACAACTCGGCGAAGTCCATTTTCCGTTTTTGCAGGAAAATGGACTCAGATGGCTTGGGGGTTTTGCAGGCCATCTACCTATGCTTATGGTATGGGGTCTGTGAAGTCACAGCCCCCATACCTCTATTTTGGCGGAGTTGGCGATAGGCGCCCCCAAGCCGCACCGGAGCCTTAACATTTTCCGGGTCGACTTTGCTCCGGAGGACCATCTGATGGTTCTCAGCAGCAGCAACAGCCTGGCTTGGCCAGCTATCAACAGGAACAGTAGCAGTAGCCACATCAGCAGTCTCAACAGCAATAACAGTCGTAACAGCCTCTTACCTGCCTCCTCCTTTACCATGTTCGATTAGAGCACAGGGGGGGGGGGTGAACTGCACAAGTGTGATTGGACTACACATGCACATGAGGTCATGAAAACAACAAGGACTGAACCGGAACACTACCAAGTGACAGATGAGTGAACTGCACAAGTGTGACTAGACTACACATACACATGAAGTCATGAAAGCAACAAAGACTGAACTGGAACACTACCAAGTGATAGGTGAGTGAACTGCACAAGTGTGACCAGATCAAACACATGTATGGGGCAAAGGAAGTAATCAAGATTGAACCGAGATATCACCAACTGGAAGATGAGTGAAAAACACTAGCTAGACTACTAGTAGATCAAACATGTGTATGGAGCAAGGGAAGCAATCAAGATTGAGCCGAGATATCACCAAGTGGAAGGTGAGTGAAAAGTACTAGCTAGACTAAGATCAAACACATGTATAGAGCAAAGGAAGCAATCAAGATTGAACCGAGATATCACCAAGTGGAAGATGAGTGAAAAACACTAGCTAGACTAGATCAAACACATGTTTAAAGCAAAAGAAGTAATCAAGATTGAACCGAGATATCACCAAGTGGAAGATGAGTGAAAAACACTAGTTAGACTATATCAAACACATGTATGGAGCAAAGGAAGCAATTAAGATCGAACCGAGATGTCACCAAATGGAAGATGAGTGAAAACCACTAGCTAGACTATAGATCAAACACGTGTATGGAGCAAAGGAAGCAATCAAGATTGAACCGAGATATCACCAAGTGAGGGATGAGTGAAAAACACTAGCTAGACTAGATCAAACACATGTATGGAGCAAGGGAAGCAATCAAGATTTAACCGAGATATCACCAAGTGGAAGATGAGTTCAAAACACTAGCTAGACTAGATCAAACACATGTATTGAGCAAAGGAACCAATTAAGATTGAACCGAGATATCACCAAGTGGAAGATGAGCCACACATGTGAATGAGACTTGCTCAAACACATGCATGGGCTCATGTGAGCAACCAAGAATGAAACGGAACATCATCATGTGAGAGACGAGCCACACATGTGTGTGAGACTTGCTCAAACACATGCATGGTGCTCATGTAAGCAACCAAGAATGAAACGGATCATCATCATGTGAGAGATGAGTCACTCATGTGAGAGAT
>BFEA01000005.1:6140218-6166100 GCA_003427395.1 Chara braunii | reverse complement strand
AGAGAGAGAGAGAGAGAGAGAGAGAGAGAGAGAGAGAGAGAGAGAGAGAGAGAGAGAGATCCCAATCTAACTAACTAGCCCGCCCCTGCAACACAATCAAGTGTAGTATCTGTTCCGATCAGTTTCGTATCTGTCTGTGATCCATCGGGACCTCTTTTTATATGTAAAAAAAAAAAACGGAAAAACGGCACGTGCGCGCGCGAGAGAGAGAGAGAGAGACACCCCAATCTAACTAACTACCCCCCCCCCCCCCCCCCCCCCACGATCAAGTGTAGTATATGCTCCTCCCCCGCGAACCCCCCAAACCCTGCCGCCTCAATAGGTCTCTCGGAGGTAACTCCCATGCAATGGTAGAAAGCAAAAAAAAAAAAAAAAAAAAAAAGATAGTTTTTTTCAAGGCTTTCTGACCTCCGGCAGTAATGCATTGACTAAGTCAACAGGAGTACATAGGTGAGCCAATTCCCCCCCGACCCTGGCCCCCCTCCCCTCGCGCAAATCCCCCCTTTCTCGTTTTATTTTTTTGCCTTCCATTTTTTTTGCGAGTGAAGCTGCAACAGGTACCCTTGTGGATTAGTAACCTCGAAAGGGTTCGGCAGGCGTATGAACAATTGGGCTATGACCCATACTTTAGAGAGCTTTATGGAGTTGGTAGAAACGCAATGGCACAATACTCAGCAGGCCCAGCAGGCCACTAACGCGTTGACCCAACTTGATACTAAGAAGTTCAAGTCCGCGCATGAACTTACCTCTCTCTTGGAGCATCTCATTGTCGTCCCCGGCGTGCGCTATGATCCACAGGTCTTGATGACCATGTTCTTGAGATGTTTTTCCACAGACATCAAGAACTTGCTGGTCAGCGAGGCCGTCATCGAATATCATACTCGGGACTCTTTCAACAAGAAGGCCCTAGACTTAGAGGCTAAGCTAGGAGGCCAACAACCCTCTACGGACGGAAGGAAGAAGAACAGTCTACGGGAGTGGAAGAAGAAAGGTAGTTGATTGATGATGGTTGATTCTGAATGGAATCAACCGAAGATCAATGATTATTCCAACTTAGTGGATGGTACAAAGTTTGAAGACGAGGATAGTGTTTAGGGTATCAACCTCGCTTCACTAGTAAAGGTTAATGTAGGCGACCACGACAAGGGCGGTCAACAAAAGAGTCAGGGGCAGACCCAAAACTCAAACAAGACACCAGCTTGGGTGAGGGCAGGTCTGGATCAGGATGTGTGGCGAGACCGCTATTCGTGAGGAGCTTGCATTAACTACGGACCCAAAACTAAACGCGAAGGTATCGCAGAAGATACCTCCAAAAGGTGGTTTTGAGAATTCTTTTTCCCAAGGTGGGGCTTCTATGAGCTCCAACTCGGGAAACACATCGGGCCAGTGAAAGTTGTAGTTGCTTCTACTCCTGATGAAGTGGGTGGTGTACCATCCCCACTTCAAGAGTTAGCCGAAGCTATTGACTCTTTAATCACCCCGCAGACACATCATGACCCAACAATACTCTATTTGTCAGATGTGTCTGAGGCCTTAGAAGACTTACAAACTGAGTGGTCGGCAAGAGACCTTCGTGAGTCTTGGGTGACACTAAGTTGCGGTCCTAGAGGGGAGCATTTCGTAGTGGAAGTTGGTGTAGCTGACCTCAAGTGTGGTGCCTCCGTAGACATCAGCTCCACACGGAACTTCATAAGTCACGAATGCGTTGACAGACTGCGCCTAGAGGACCAGGTGCAGCGCCTTAATAGACCAGTAGCATCTACAATGGCCAACAAAGAGCGCATCGTACTTGATGACTACGTCAAGGATGTAGTATGCACCTTCTTTTATGGAGGTGGGGAATTTAGTCATAAGATTCCGTTTCTAGTTAGCGACGACTTGCCATTTGACATGTTGTTAGGTATGTACTACCTCGAGGTTGCAAAGCCCCAGTTTGACGGGGACCGAAAGGTGCTTAAGCATGTACTACTGGAAGGGAGGACAGCCAGACTCGCAAAGTATAAGGCTAATAGTCTGATAGACACTTACGACTGTATGTGTACATAAACATTCTATAATTACTATAAACAGAACCAAGAGGAGGGTATATACTTAGTTTTTGTCTTTGACAAAGGGAAGGCCGTTAAAACACCCCCAGAAATAGAAACGGGTGTCACAAGAAACCCCGATCTGTTTGAGGAGAGAGGGAGGTTGTCCATGCGATAGAAATAGTTCCAGGGACCAAGATACCCAAAGGAAGAATCTATAGGATGACACTGACCGAGTTAAACGAACTTCGGCGACAACTGAACGAGTTCACAAAGAAGGGTTGGATACAACCTAGCACCTTCCCCTTCGGCTCAATCCTATTTGTCCCGAAGAAGGGGGGGACACTAAGGATGTGCATTGATTGTAGAGGCCTGAATGCCATCACTGTTAAAAACGCAGAGCGTCTCGACGACCTTTTGGATAGGGTGCAGGGATGGAAGTTTTAAGCTAGACTTAAAATTCGGCTACCATCAGATTGCCATTAGACCATAGGACCAACACAAAGCTGCATTCCAGACCAGGTATGGTCTGTACGAGTTTGTGGTGATGCCCTTTGGCCTTGGCCATGCGCCGGATACATTGCAGCACGCCATGAATAAGAATTTTTGTGACCACTTAGATAACTTCATCCTCGTGTACCTCGACGACATACTTATCTTTAGTAGAACAGTGGAGGAGCATGCCCAACATGTAAAAACTCTATTTTCACTCCTACGACAATACAAGTATCACTTAACTTAGAGAAATGCGAGCTTGGTCGCACTAAAATTTTGTACTTGGGTCATGAGATATCCGCGGAAGGTATAAGGCCCGAAGATGCCAAGGTGGCCAGCACTCGTGACTGGCCATGACCTCAGTCTGTGACCGAGGTCAGATCTTTCTTAGGGATGATCTACTACTATTGCAACTTCGTAAAAAACTACAGTATTGTGATATCCTCCTTGACTGATCTAACTCGCCTTGACACACCATGGGAATGAACTGACGAGTCTGAGGCAACTTTCAAGCGTTTGAAGCATGCTCTCGTGCACCATGAGGTTCTCATGGTTCCCAATCCGGAGAGGCCATTTGTCGTGACCACTGACGCAAGCCAATATGGCATTGGCGCAGTGCTGGCTCAACAGGAAGGGAAGAAGTTAAGGTCAATCGAGTACATGAGTAAAAAGATGTCCTCTAAAAAGTTGGCAAAGTCCACCTATGAATGGGAACTCTATGCCCTCTATAAAGCACTTGTCCACTGGAGACATTATCTGTTGGTTTGAGAACTGACCATCAGCCGCTCAAGTGGATAAAGACACAACCTATTCTCTCCAGCGCACTCGAAAGGTGGATTGAAGTCGAATCAATATGGCTTCAAGCTAGATTACGTGAAAGGAGAATATAAGAAGGTTGCTGATGCGCTATCACGTAGGACAGACTACTTAGGAGTGCTAATTACTAAGTTTGGCTTATTTGACGACGTAACTCGGTCAATGGTGGATGCCTACAAGGAAGACCCTATCACAATGGACATCATACGCAAACTTGAGGTCCAGGACAAGGCCACATCTGATGAGTTTGTGATGGTGGATGGGTTACTCTTTCTTGAAAAGGCAGGATTCAAGAGTTTAGTAGTTCCATCTAGTGAGATTTTGCGTATGTTTTTAGGAGAGTGTCATGACACAACTGTACATTTTGGCTATAAAAAGACTAGTGCAAATCTGGTACAACGATTCTGGTGGCCTGGTATGCTAGATGAAGCCAAGCAGTACGTTCACACTTGTCAAGTCTGTCAGTGGGACAAGCCGCGAACTCAAGCTCCGCTTGGGTTACTCAAGCCCTTGCCCATTCCTGCTGGTCCGGGACAGAGCGTCTCCATGGACTTCATGGATACCCTCGTGACCAGCAAGAGTGGCAAGAAGCATATCTTCGTTATAGTTGATAGGTTTACTAAGTACGCTAGAGTAATTGTCATGCCAGAGACTGCAAGAACTGAACACGGCATCAAGTTATTTATGGATAACTGGGTGCGTGACTTTGAACTGCCAAAGACTATCGTTAGTGACAGAGATATTCGTTTCACAAGTGAAATGTGGAAGAAGGCTGCAGAATAGATGGGCAACCAACTCCAAATGACTTCTGGGAATATATCTCGAAGCCAACGGGCAAGCAGAACAGATGAACCGAGTGGTGCAGCATCTGCTGAGGCATTACATTAAGCCCAGCCAAGATGACAGGGATGAGAGGTTACCTCTCTTTGCCAGCCTGTACAACAGCATTGTGCACAGCACCACCGACGTCAGTCCGAATCAGCTGCATCTGGGGTGGAAGCCTAGATCTGCTCTAGACTTCCTCATGCCTGAAAACCTCTGATGCAACTCCTGAGAACATAGAATTCGGTGTCCAGTATGAGAAGTTAGTGCAGCAGGCTGTTGAGCACATCAAGAAATCTCAAGAAGCAATTATTGCTTCAGAGAACAAACATCGAGGACAGTTCACATTTCATGTAGGGGAACATGTTTGGGTTAAGTCTAATGAGCTAGGACAGGAATTCGGCATCTCTAGGAAACTAATGCCTCAATACTTTGGTCCTTGGGAAGTCTTGGATATTGTGGCCAGTGATCTGGATGGTCCTTCGTATGTGATTCAAATCCCTGGTCACCTGCGCACTTACCCTGTGTTTCATGCCTCAAAGCTTGCACCTTTCGTTGAGACACAGCAATTCCCATCAAGGAGATCAATGCTGCCCCCAACCATGGATGGCCACGTGGACGTCGACGACATTTTGGAGCACAGAGGCATGCCTGTTCCTAAGCTTGTGGGTAGAGGAAGACCGCCGAAACCCAAGAGAGAATACCAGGTCAGATTCAGGCATCACACGGATCCAGAAGAAGACCGATGGTTCACCAGAGTGGAACTGACTGAAACAGCACCTCAGATTGTGGCAGACTATGAAAGAAGGTTGAAGGGGAAGGCTCCTGCTGAAGAAGCATCTCAGCGGACTTTCGAAGCTAAGGGGGATGGAATGTGAGGTATTTGTCCTCATGGGACCCTAGGCAACATGCATATGTTATGGACTGTGGCCCCCAGCAAGCCTCGTGCCCGCGAGCCAATGAGAATGCAGCATTGTCGGCACACCAACCCTCCGGGCCAATGCAAACGAAGCAAACATTCGGAGCCTGGATGATCCTGGGTGTGCCAAACTGAAAAAGGCCCAGGCCCTCAACTGAAGACATGGGCCTGGGCGCAGACACTGGGGCCCGACCAGAAGCCACTGGAAAGGAAATTTCCACGGCCAGGCCCACACAGTCCAGCAGCAGCAGTGACTCCCATATAGGGAGGAGGCCAGCCAGTGTGAGGTATGCTGGCCTAGGCAGGCAATGCGGGCACGCTGCTGCAATAGAGCACAAGTGTCTGCATGCGCTAATGCTGGCTGGGGTGCGTGTGGGCGCTTAGAGGTGTGGGGCGCTGCAGGGCAGCAGGGCGCCAAGCGGCCAAAGCCAGGCTGCCGGGGCGCGAACGGGTGATGGACGAGGTGCAGGTGTGGGTGGACAAGGGGTGATGAGGGGATGCGAGAGAACGTCCCTGGTGTATGAGGGAGGTTGGCATTGGTGTTGACGTCATGTACATTGGTTTTCGTCATCAAAGTGAGCCTGTTGCATGAATGTAGATAGGCTAGATAGGATGAGTAGAGTAGGCTGGGCGCTGGGCGCCAGACAGTAGGAGCGACATGGAATACTGCGTTGGTGTGGCCTGAGGGCTTGGACATTGGCTCACGAGTTCATTGTATCGCTCTTATTTGGATGGAATGTTGGTGCATTTGCGCTCTCTGCTTGTTACATGACTATCTGGACTTCTGTGTGATTTTGCAACTTGGTTTTCTGTTTCTTGCTCTTGCTCATATTCTTTGCACTTGTTTTTTTTTTTTTTTTTTTTAACCACCACTGCCTGCAGCATGACTGGCACCGAAAAGGCTCCATGAAGTCTGGAGGCCTGTAACGCACCAATGCCGCCGATGGATTTTATCAATGGTGGCGCAGCCTCCTGACACTTCAGGTAGTAGGCTATAAAACGGGTTTTACCTTTATGGTAGCAGATGCAGATCTCAGGGCTCGATCCCTGGACCGTGCCCTCACCCGTGACCTGTGTCTTGGTAGTCGTTTGTTGTATGTCACAGGTTTGTGTAGCCGTCGGGTCTTGAACTGTAGGTCTGTCAAGTAGGGGTCGTAGCTGTGTAGAAGTCGTAGCTGCTACAGTCCTGAAAGGTCAAGGTCGTAGCTGCTACAGTCCCGAAAGGCCAAGTCTACAGACTTCTGGAAGGTCCGGAAGTGGCCTTTTGAGAATCACCAGAGCCAGGCCAGAGGCAAGGGGGCAAGTGGCCAGTCCAACCTCACCTAGTCAGCGGTACCCAGTCCCAGTCGCACTTTGTCCAGTCAGCAAGTACCATGTGGGACTGTGTGCACCTTGGGCCCGGTGGAAAGGGGCAGACCAGCGTCCAACCGAAGTATAAATCAAGAGGCAGCGTCCAGTCATGGATTCATTCTGCCTGTGAGCCGGGCGGAAGCACTGCCTGAGCGTCTTGTGCAAGGAGGTCTGCAGGTGCCCGAAGAAGAAGTGGGCTGTGAGGGAGATAAAGCGGTCATAGCCGCTAGTTGGTAGGGAAGGTAGAAGGCAGCCATAGCTGCCATAGGTTAGAGGTAGGCTGTAGCATGTAAGTGTGTGAGTATTGTGTGCAGTGTGTGCATGTGTGGGACATTCAGGGAGATCCAGAGTAGCGTGCGTGTGAACAGTTGCTGGGAATACAGTGTCAGCTGGGTGTTGTGTGGGCGCACACGCGCCATAGCCATCGGAAGCAAGTTTGAATCCGAACTGTGTTCTTGGCCTCGATATCTCTGAGCTTTGTGTGGGCGCCTGGCGCCAGTGTGATTGCCATCTGTTTTCAGGCATGCTGAGTAAGAAAGAAGACGAGTCTGGTTGCAGCTACTACCTGAAATTCGGAGGCCTGCAGGTAGTGGTGGTTTAAAGAAGAGAAAAGAAAGTGGCCTGGGTTTCTGCTGGAATGCGATGGAATTCCACCCAATAGAATCCCTCCATCATCTGATGGCGCTGCTCATCCGGACCCTGCTTCTGCGGCGACGAAGTATAAATCAGACTTTTTGATCAGTCGCAGTGGAGTTTCCTCCAATCATCTATGGTATTTTTGTCAGACTCATGCAAACAAAGAACAGTAAATACAGTAGCTGAGACAGGTAAGATAATAAAGTCCTCGTACACTGCCTCTCGACTACCTTTAAAAAAATGCCAGTTGCGTACCAATCCATTTTATTTTTTTTTTACTTTAAATTTGGACCATTTCTCGATTTATGTGTGTCATCCTTGCGCAGGGCCATGCTAATCTTCTCTGTATCGTTCCAATTTTAACGGATGTCCCGAAGGACAACTTACCAATCCATTTAGTTTTATCATTTGTCGACTTATAAGCGGCATCATCGTGGAACACCCAATTGTTTGCATGTCTCTGATAGATTTTTTCTCTTTCAGCTAATTCCTGGGAGGGATACATTTTGACCATTGATTTTTCCCCCCTCTAGAGTCAACCACTTTGTTCTTTGAGGGAATGATGAATTTTGAGAGGAAAAAAGTGTGGGCTGTTGGCAGGTTAGATAATGGGATGTGAAGAGGGTGGGATTGTATCCCTGAACGCTTAATCTCCAGGGATTTAGAGTGGCAAGGCCCTTTGGCTTTCTAAAGCCAAGTAGAGGAAGAGGGCGTATTAGTTATGGAGAACAGGATCTGGGCCCCTGTCCACTGAGCGTCGGGTTCGAGTGATTCCCAATCCTGCATCTGGTGATGACACCTTCCATCTGTGATGAGAGGACCAGTGCATTTCCACTTACTCCCGCCTCCTTTTGCATTGAGTTAACCGTGTGCACTCTTGCCACGTCATCAGGGAGTTATGAAGGATTTATCATCATGGTGTTCCTTCGAGGATACATGCGCATTGTACCTTGTCACACATTAGCAGCCAGCAGCGAAGCCATCGGAGAAAAGTGGAAACCACTACCACTACCATTGACCCTGATCTCACCAGCAGAAGTCATCTGTCTGACGAGAATAAGAGAGCGGTTCTGCTGCTGTCTCTCCTCCTCTGTAAGGATGTCGTCATCAGAAACAGCCTGATTCAGTTCCATAGAGGTGGGTTGTATTGAGTCCATGGATCGAAGCTGTTTCAGATGGGTAGCCTCTTTTTGTCGAGGCGTGCCAAGCTTTGCTCAAGCACCAGTGCTGCTCTTTTTTTCCCTTTTGGCTGGCACTCCCAGCCATTCAGTCTGGCAGCCCCGAGCTTCCGAACGAACCCGGAATGTTGCAGTTCTGATTCTCGACGTTGACAGGGAAGGTAGTGGCGGTTTAAATTTTGGCAAACATAATTGTCCTCCATTCTGGTGCTAAGGTTCCTTCCATTCTGGCAAATGATAACAGGGGCCTTGTCCACTGACAAGTCCAAAACTGACAATATAAACCCCCCTCAAAGATCTCCAGATTTCTCATAATTGTCCGTCTCCTTCCATTGTGTGTTTGTGCATTTGCCTGTCGAAAAAAAAAAAGAAAAAAGATTTGGCGTTGCCAACGTGTGTCTGCGGGGAGGGTGGGTGGGGTGTGTGTGTGTGTGTGTGTATGTGTGTGTGTGTGTGTGTGTGTGTGTGTGGGTGTGTTTCTTTTTCTTGGTATCTGTGCAGAAATGGATGCTAGATGTAACCTTGCCTTAGTGTATTGTGAGCTGAGGTTGTATGTTTGTGCATTTGTCTCTCGTGGAGTTGGTATTGCCAACACCTGTGTGGCGGGGCAGGGGAGGGGGGGGTTCTGTTTGTGTGTTTCTGTTTTTTCATATCGACGCACAAATGGATGCTCAATGTAACCTTGCCATGTCTGCTGTGAGCTGAGGGACCTATAGGCCAAGCATGCGAAAGCGTTGAAGCAGATAGATGATGACGAGAAGGAGATACGTCATCTGGACACAGAGATTGCCATGGTCAATGAACATATTCAAAACTTGCAAAGGGACATAGAAACAAGGCAGAAGAAGTATGACTCGCTGGAAGCTGAAATCGGGCATTGTGCCAAAACTCTTCAGAATGTAATCTCTCTCTCTCTCTCTCTCTCTCTCTCTCTCTCTCTCTCTCTCTCTCTCTCTCTCTCTCTCTCTCTCTCTCTGTGCGAGCGCCGGGCCTGTACAACCAGGCACTGCCTTTTTCTTGTGGAAGATAATTGTCTCGCTTTCTTACCTCCTACATCGATCTTCTTTTCTTGTTCCTTTTCTCTCCACATCTTTTCTTTGTTGCGTCTGTTGACAAACCTCCTGCGTACTTTGCAGGAGTTGTATGCCCAATTTGCTGGTTTCATGATAAACTCAGCTACTTCACTCTTTTTTTTTGCTATGGATGTTTTGCTTGGCTCTTTGTCCTTTCAGGTAAGCTTGGTATGGTAATTATGTGCATTCCTGTTGTACATCCCTTACATGTGCATTCCTTGTGTACAATCTGTTTTGTCTATTCATTGTGTACAGCTGTTATGTACTCTTTTTCCTTCCGTGCACGATGTGATTGTGATGGCAGTTACCGCAAGGGCACGAGTTGTAACCCTTTCCCATGCAGTGGGTATAGTTACAGCCCGCCTAAGGTTGGCCACACTCGGGCGGTTGTCCCCATGCCCACTCACCTTTTGTTCCATGTTCTTTGAGATAATCCTTCTACGCTGGTTTATGCATAAGTCAACTGCTTGGTGACATCTTTTAATGTAGGCATTGTTGGTCTGTCGGTGCAAGGCTCCTGGCATTGCTGCTGTGAACACACTCATTGGGAGATGCAGTTTCGCATTGAAACCGGGCGCCCTCTTTGACATTGCTGCTGGTGGTGAACAGCAGACAAAAAGGACGATGGCATGATCCCGGTCTGAGCCGTCGGGCCTAAAGTCCTTTCACCTTGTGCACTCACCTCCATTTCTTTGCATTGGCAAATTGAAAAATCAAAAAATAATTGTTCCATAACCCATCAACAATGAATCTACAACTAAGGAATAATCATGGGGCTACCCCGATACTTCCCACCCCTCTGGGGAGATTTCCTGCCGTTGCCGTTGGCCTGGCAGGTGCTACCAAGCTTTCCTCTTGGACACTATATTCTGTTTGCTCATGCTCGCATGTCAAACCGCTAGGCCTAAAGTCCTTTCTGCTGCTTTTCGCCACCGCCATCTCTACTGTGCAATGTGTGGGCAACCAGCATTCAACTTTGCTGCTTGCCCCTTGGAATGCATCGATCCTACCCTTTATCATACGTCTGAAGGTCTTGTTGATCATGCCCTCTTTCGATGGGCTGCTGCACCCCGCGAGGGTTTCTGGGTTCGTAAACTTCGAACTCGTCACTCGGTCGGTTTCAATGCAGTCCTTCCAATGGCTAGACTGTCGTCTCCACGACGACACTTCCGCTCTCATCGTTGGACACAAATAGGCCCTCGTCCCTTTGCTCCTCAACCCTCTCTACCTCCTCATGCCTCAACTCCTCCTGTTTCCCACATTTATTGCTGCTCCATCAGTTCCTGCACCGGCTGATCCTTCTCACATAGCACCCCTTTTACCAACACCCGTTGGCTCTTATGTTGCACCCCTTTTATCTACACCCGCTCACTCTCTTGCCAACACCCCCTCACTGTTTACCTCTCTTGCCAACACCTTCGCTTATGTCCTTTGATGTTGATCTTCATCCGGGTCCCCAACTGATGATTCGTACCTCACTACACCGCCTTCTCACTGAAGTTGCGCCGGGCAATTGGTGTAGTGTCAGCAAGCAGCACCAGCATGGTGGGTACGACTTTTGCAATGGCTTTACAATAATGTCTCCAATGCAGACATGACGACAGACATTTGAGAACTCGAATGCCTCATCCGAAAATTGCAGCATACCCGCCAACGTTACACAACACAACCTCGTGACCCAGATTTACTGACCACATCAAGGTCGTACATACGCATTAGGTAGCTCGTGCTACAAATTTGCGCCATGTGTTACAATTGTCGGATGTAGTTGCATTGCACCTCGACCCTCAAGCAGCCACACATGTTCGTGTATGTGACAAACTGATGCCACCCACGCCTGTCCAGTTTTGTAACTTCACTGATGTGGCCTTGAGTGTTACTCCTGGCATGACCTTACCCGACTAGGCCAACTCCTCTGATTGCGAATGCCGCATAGCCTTTCCACATTGTTCTGATCTTGTGGATGACCATATTGTGTCTGTTGACTACAATATCATCTCCGATGATAGCCTTCGCATAGGCTCGAAGTATCGGCTGAATGGGAAAACTGCCGATGTTGTGCTCCAGGCATTGGCAATTGGACTAGATGAGTACATTGCCAATTACAAAAGGTTGTTGGCCGGGCATTCTCGATCTGCTTCTTTCTCGTCTCTTTCTTAGAAGTTGAACAACTGACATTCTGCAATCCTTGTGTATTGTCAATCCAATGCCTCTTCGTTCTCCAATCATGTGAGCCAACCACATTCACTACGTTCTACACATGTCTCCTTTCACCATGTTTAGCAACACTTTGCCATTGCCCCTGTGGACAAAACATCACACAATTTGGCAATTTGCTGCAAGAATTGGTATCTGTTTCATTTCTCTACCCATTTGGACAACCCCACTTATACTCATCCTCAAGAGTCCGTTGTTGATGTCCTTGACCACCATGCAGTGTGGAATCACCATTGGGGTTACACCCACACTGATACCCTACCTTACCTTTACTATGTACTCAAAGCTCATAAGTCTCTTCCAGCTCTTCGCAGCATTCTTGGAGTCACAACACAAAATAACAATGTTGTTCCCCCGCGTGCCCGCCCTCGTCCAACAATTCGCACCATTCATGAACGGCCTCCTCACAAACCCTTGGCTAGCACAATGACTACTTCGTCGTATCTCAGCGTTGTTTTGTAAGGAGTGATCTCTACTCTTCGTGAGAAAGACACTGAGCTCTATCAACAGGTTGGTGTTCGACGGTGCTGGATCGTTCAGAGTGCTGATGAAGTGGCAATCGACCTGAAAAACAATGCATCGTCTCTTCGTGGCCTCTCTCTTCGCACTGTTGATTTTACCACAATGTACACCAACCTTCCTCATGACCGCATTCTGAATAATGTGGCAAAAGTTGTTGATGAAGCTCATGCTTATGCCCTTCGGCAAGCTCGCACGCATTCACGCAACATTGCCCTCAACATGGCTATTCGAGGACCTCGTTGTGGCCAATGGACAACTGATTCAGACCCGGATACCCTTTCCGTTTCTCAGATTCTCCAACATCTTCGCTTTGTTGTACAAAACATTTTTCTATACACGAGAGATGGTATGCTTCAGAACCAAATTATCGGTATTGGCCCAAAAAATTCTAATATGACGCTGTACTGGGATGAAGCACGCTTTGTTGATGACATTTGTCAACATGATCTTCAAGCTGCTCAACAATATGCCTTCACCTATCGCCTCATTGATGATGTTCTTTCATGGGGACAATTACCTCCTCCACCAGAGCACTATGGGCTTGAGTGGAAGGAGACTACAACTACAGATGTCTCCTGTACCCTTTTAGGTATGCATCTACGGGTCCGTTCCGATGGCTCGCTTTGCATGAGCGTCTTTGATAAAGCGGCTGCTTGGGACTTCCCTGTCACTCGTTACCCAAGTGCGACCTCCAACATCCCTTCCCATCAACTGGCTGGTGTGTTCACTGGGCAATTGACCATATTTGAACAAATATGTAACAATTGGCAGGACTCTCGAACTGTGGCAACAACACTTACTCGCCGTATGCTTTCGCGTGGGCATTCCCCACCAATCCTTGCTAAGGGGTGGACCTGCTACATGTGCTCCCTCCAACGTCGCTATCCTATGCATGTGACATGTCTCTCTCAGTGATTCCGACGCATGTTGCGGTGGTCCTCGTATCATCCAATTTCTTCTTCGCCCCCATGATGCTCCCGTCCCGCCCCTGCTTGCTCATTTGCTGCTACCGCAGTTTCCACTGCTGCAGTCTCACACCTGCAGTTTCCACTGCTGCAGTCTCCACTCCTGCAGTGTCCACTACTACAGTGTCCACTGTTGCGGTTTCCACTATTCCAGTGTCGGCTGTTGCGGTTTCCAATGTTGCAGTGTCCACTGCTGCAGTTTCCATTGCTCCAGTTTCCACTGTTCCAGTTTCTACTGCTGCGGTTTCCACTGCTGCAGTTTTCAGTACAATAGTTTCCCTACTGTAATTCCCCCTACTTTAGTTTTTACCGCTACTACTTTTTGTCTTGCAGCTCCAATGCAAAGAACATCACAATCTCTTTGACGCTCACGTCCTTCGCTCCTGTGGCGGACCCACCGGGTGAGGTGCTCCGCCTGGGATAGAGATGGAGATGGAGGATGAGGGTGGAGCAAGATGACACAGCGCAACTCCCACGCAAGACTCCAACGCACGTACTCCAAACTGTGCGAATGTAGAATGAACCCAAGTACAGACTCTGGCTGGGGTATACCCTAGCGGACTGAGTGGACTGGACTGGACTGGCTGGTACCGATAGAGGTACCAGCCTGGATTGGACTACCCCGAATACAACACAGGCCTGTGGGAACAGGTCAAGGGGCTGGTCTCACATGCCAACCAGAGGTCCGGGACATGATCCTCGGCTTGTGATGGATCGCCTAGGTACAAGCATGCTTCCGCCAAGAAGCAGAACTCTACCAAAGAAACACGATCCTCGGCCTGTGATGGATCGCCTAGATACAAGCACGCTTCCGCCAAGAAGCGGAACTCTACCAAAGAAAAAGAAAAAAAAAAACGAGTAGTCTGGGATGCGGAGCAAGCTCCATGCTAAGTCCATGCGATGCAGCCTAGGCTAGAAAATGTCGCAAAAGCAGCAATATCACAGCTAACAGCCTAAGTAAAAGCAGAAAGAAACTAACTAGTATACATGTCCTAGGAAAGCAAAAGTAATGGCAACTAAATCCTAAAATGTTGGAGGCAGTAGCCTCAGTCTGGAAACCGCTGACTAGTATACAAGTCCTAAGAACAGCCAAAGCAAAGACAACTACATCATAGAAAGGTCAGAGGTAGAGGCCTCAATTTGAGAGCAACAAAACAATAACAAGACAACCATATGTCACAGGAAAGGTGTGCCGCAAACCACAGGGTGGGATGGTCTCTGAGGGTGTCGAATGCAGCCTAGGGGTCGATAAACTCCTAAGGGCATCCACATATAATGACAAGGAGACACATGCCATCAGGCTCAATGAGGGTAGGGAACCGGGAGCGAACAAAACCAATGACCCTAACAGATAGACCATCAGGGCGGGTAATGCTCGACTAAAGGGGTAACCGCTATGTAAGGTCGACCATGCAACGGAATAAGGGAGCCTGGTATACTGGGCGCATCTAGATGAAGCATGCAAGGCTGCCTAATTAGGGCGTGAGGGCCGGCAGAGGGTAGAAAAAGTGATGGGTAAGAGAATCATGCAAATGACTCCTAAAGTGAGGGAAGTCGGAGCTAAATCCGTAAGCTGGGAAACAAGGGCAACGCTATGGTCCCGATGCCTATGCGTATACCAAGGGAGAGCCCAACTTAGAGGAACCCGGCTAAGGGAGACCATCAGGCGACACAACCAGGGTACTGTACACGGTAAAGTGGTAAGAGAGTGACGACGTCTGAAGTAGGTAGAGCTGATCGTGACGAAGTCCGTGGAGCTGCGAATGACGTCCATGAAGAGAAGTTCGGAATTTCGTCAAGGAAGAGCCGCAACCTCGACGAGATAAAGTAGCAAAATTGGTGTGGATGGAGTACTGAGAAGCCAAGGACGTGGGAAGAGAAGTCGAAGTCAATTGTCGTATCGAACAGGACGACAACGAGTGCGCTGTGGACGTTCATAAGCATCTAGCTGCCGCTGTTGGTCTGCCTCAGATGGAGCAGGCTCGACTTCAGCAGTCTCCTCAGTCAAGGGAGAAGGAAGAGGGTCGGTGGGCTGAGGAGGAGCAATCAACCCAGCACGACGAGCACGGTCATAGGCACGCACCAACATGCGAGCGTGCTGCAAGTGCTCGAGGGACTCCCAAGTAGCCTCCTCATCAGGATAACCCTTCCAACATACGAGATACTCGACGTGAGGAGGGTTGTCGTCGGTGACTCGGCGACCGATTATGTCGGAAACGAAGAACTCCTCGTGGCAGTCCACCATGATGGGTGGAGGGCGCTCTTATAGTCGTCTAGCGAAACGCTCGGACAGTTTGCGATAGGGACACAGTAACAAGACGTGGTAGACATCGTGCACACGAGCCTGGCGTAGGTAGTCGGGCAGCTTCACACGGAAGCTGACCGGGCTCGATGCCGTATCAAAACCGACGGCCTAGAGAATGCGGCATGGGTCAAAGAAGCAACGCCGAAACTTGCGAAGCGTGTTCGCTTCAAGCTGTAAGTGGCGGGCATCGGCAAGCACATCATCACCGACTTTGAATGGATAATCCATCCTCGATCGGTTCCCATGCACGGCCATACGAGTCTGGGAAGCGGCTATGTGCTCATGCGTGGTCTGCACAATCAACGTTATGTGTGCAACCCAATCATCCAACGTGGGACAACTCGTGTCGGGGTGCATATGTCACGGTTGAAGGAAGTCCGCGGGAACACGAGGGTGATAACCGAGGTTGCAATAGTAAGGCGACATCCCCGTGGCTGGCGAAACAGCGAGGTTGTAGGTTATCTCCGCGTGGGCAAGATGGAGATCCCACTGCTGGTCGCCACGAACAATCTTTCAGAGAATATCTCCGAGAGTCCTGTTCGTGACCTCGGTCTGACCATCAGTCTGGTGATGGTAAGACAAGGAGAAACGGAGCTCGGTGCCGTACACCTCCTGGAGCGGTCGCTAGAATCGGCTGGTAAAGCACGGGTAACGGTCAGATATGATGCTCAGGGGTAAGTCGTGGTCACGCACGACTCGGTCAAACACGATGTCGGCGACCTCACATGCACTGATGGCATAGCGGCACGGAACAAAGCGTGCACGCTTCATAAAAAGGTCGACGATGACCAGGATAGCATCATGATCGCGGGGGGTCGAAGGACGAAGAGGACCGATGAAGTCCATCGAAATGGACTGCTACCGACCCTCGGTAATAGGAAGAGGTTGGAGCAAACCATAAGGCAGGTGGTTCGCACTATTCACCTCCTGACAGGTGGGACACTATGCGACGTAGTCCTTCACAAAATCCTTGCGCTTCGGCCAGACGTACAGGCGGCTCACACGAGCCAACGTCTTGTGGAAGCCCATATGACCGGCGACTAACTCTGCTACTGCTCGGACACGTAGCTGTCCGGTGGAGGGAACACAAATGCGGGGCTCTCTGGTGCCCTGTGAACCGTGCCAATACACAAGACCGTTGTCCCCAACAGAGTAGTTCGGGACAGTCTTGCCACTCCGAAGGGTCGCATGGATGTCGCGATAGTCGGTGCAGTGGCGGTACTGAGTGCGAAACTCATCGGTCACTGAGTGGTGGATGGTGGTGACCGAGATGGCAGCGAGCTGGATCTAGTCTAGATCATGGTCAGGGCGCCGGGATAAGACATTTGCGACCCGATTGGTCTCACCCTTGATGTGCTTAGTGGTGAAACTAAACTCGGATAGGTCACGCCACCAACGAGCCTAACGAGGAGTGAGCTTCGACTTTGTCAGAAAAGCCTGGACAACAGAGTTGTCTGTGCGCACCGTGAATGATGCCCCGTGCAGGACGCCAATGTCGAGTGGCATAAACTACTGCGAGAACCTCACGTTCATCAGCAGTGTAGTTTATCTTGGCGGGCAGAAGCTGATGAGAGTAGAAGGCTATCGGACAATCACCTGAGCGAGACTCGACGGTGCCGTCATCAGCGATGGTAGGAGAATAGTCAATAGAAGGCGCGTCAGTAGCTGGACGAGTAGGCGTCAGGCGGGAAGCCGTGGTAGGGGTAAGAGGTGGGAAGTGAGGGATGAGAGGAATCAGGAGAGGAGGGGAAAAGTTGAGAAATCATTGCTCCTACAGCAAAGTCGGACGCATCGGTGGTAAGGATAAAAGGACGATGAAAATCGGGTAGGAGGAGAACCGGTGCACATGTCACCGCCTTCTTGAGGGCGTGGAAGGCATCCTCGTGGAGGGGTGTCCAAACTCGTAGCTGGTTCTTCCGAAGGAGGGTAGAGGTAAGGACTTGCGAGTAGGAGGCGTAAGCTCTGATGAACTTACTGTAATAACTCGTAAGTCCAAAAAAATTGCGAAGCTACTTAACGGGCTTGAGGTTAGGCCAATCCGCAATAGAAGCAATCTTCGAGTCGTCTATGTGGAGACCCTGGTCCGATACTCAGTGTCCTAAGAAATCCACTTTGCACTGGGCAAAGTGGCACTTGCTCAGCTTGGCGTAGAAACCATGTCTACGCAAGCGGTCAAGGACGTCGCGGAGGTGTCTGAGATGCTCCTCAAGGGTACGACTGTAGACCAAGATATCGTTGAGGTAGACGAGAATGTACTGCTCTAGGATGTCCCTGAAGATGTCGTTCATCGTCGTCTGGAAGGTAGCAGGTGCGTTGGTGAGGCCAAATGGCATCACCGTAAACTCGTAGTGGCCAAAGCGGGATCAGAACGCTGTCTTCAATTGGTTCGCTGCAGGGACGCGGATCTGATGGTAACCGCTACAAAGATCAATCTTTGTAAAAAAGCGGTTGCCTGCTAGGTGGTCGAACAACTCGTTGGAACGAGGCATGGAGTAGTTGTTCTTAACTGTGTAGTGGTTGATACCGCGATAATCGATGCAGAGATGAAGAGTTCCATCCGCTTTGCGAGCAAAGAGGATGGGTGCACCCCACGAGGAGTTGTTGGGTTTAATAAAACCCAGTCTCAGGAGCTCCTCAAGTTGACGCTTGAGTTCGGTGGCCTCAGGGATCGAGAGTCTGTAGGGTACCTGGTGGTGAACACGATAGTCAGGCACAAGCTGCATGGAGTGCTCGACGTCACGCATCGGTGGGATGCTGGTGTACAAGAATGACGATGGGAAAACGTTGCGGTACTCTCGAATGAGGTCATGAACTGCGGGCTCCAGGTCGACCGTATAGTTTGTGAGTTCCTCAGCGTCAGCGCAGGCGCATGATGACGGGTTGGACTCGACAGACAACGGAAGGAGGAAGTAGAGATGGGAGCCATGTAGATAGAAGGAGGATTTGGCTCCCGAGAGATGAGCTCGGCGTCGAGACAGGGTGGATCATAGTGCAAGAGATCTGTAACGTTCATGGTAAAGAAGGTGACGTTGTCCTAATGGATGAAGTCAGCGAACTGTCGAGGCGATGTGACGGTGATAGTAGGAGATGGTGTGGGCACAAAAGGCTCTGGGAGAGGAGGTTCGGGGCATGGTGTCGCAGTGGTACCTATGAAAGGTATGCGATACATCTGTCCACACTTCGTTTTGAGAACGAGAGTGTTGGTCACCCAATCGGCCTCGGTGCTTCAGAACCGACGAGACCACAGAGTACCGAGAATGAAATCGTACTCCGTCTCCATCACAACGAAATGTGTAGAGGAGCGGTGGCGACGAGACGTCGGGGAACGATCAGTCGGCTCGTGGGTGAGGAAGAAAGGGAGGTCGGTGACCGTTTGATCGAAGAAGCATTGGGTCTTGTCATCTCATAGGGTGACAGAGATGAGAGTCGGAGACCCTGCTGTGGGTAAGCGTGCTTCCTTCACCACCAGTGGGTGAATGAAGTCACCCTGAGAACCGGAATCCCATAGCGCTAAGTACACCCTCGTGGAGGTCTCGAGTCGTACTGGAATGATCGGGAGGGTGCTATCAGGGTCAAAGAGGATGGCGAGAAGGCGACGTCGTGCAGCGACATCGAGGGTGAGTCGCTCCTCACGAGCCTGGATCATGCTCAAGTCCAAAACGAAGGACACAACGTCCTCGCGAGTCGCAAGCTGCTCGCGACAATGGGCTGAGCGAATGGCTCGACGCGTCGGTAATCGCGGAAAGGTGGGAGGGCAAATGGTGGTCTACGGAAGCGCAGGCGGTACTACGACAGAGGGCTGAGTCCACTCTGTCGGGTCCTGTGATACCTCAACTCCAGTAGTGAGAGGGGCAAATCGTGACGAAGATGTCGGGAAGCCGACGACTGAGGAGGGCGGAGGTCTACGCTGCACCGTGGCTAGGAGGCGTCGCGGGAATGCGAGGCACTGGGGGGGGACTAAGCACGACGTTGGCGAGAAAGCTCGGCATAGTGGTGGTCGAGGGCTGTGGTGTAAGGGCACCACGAGGAGGTATGACCGTCCTGGCGGCAACACAAACACCCACACCGGCCCAAAATGGTCGCGCGCTCCTCAGCGAAAAGGACACCGCGAGCAGGGACGAAGCCCTAAGGGAGGTCCTGCTAAGCGACCTCAGGGGACGACACGCCAGTGTGACTAGAGTAGCTGCGTGCTCAAGAGAGGGTGGAAAGGGTGAGCTGGAGGCGCTCGACTATAGGGACGGTAGAGTCCTCCAGGTGATAGTGGACGGCCTCGCAGAGATCGAGGTCATCACTATGGTCACCCTCAAGGGACAACGGAGCAACAACGTCCTGCTCACCATACTCGAGCGCGCTGAAGCGGCGCGAGAAATGGGGGCCCTGCTGCGCAGAATGGCGGGGACGACCGTGAAAATGGGAAAGGCGTTGGGAAGTGTCGTGAGAGAAGGAGGGAGTGTAACCAGTACGGTGAGGTGGGGAGGAGGAAGCAGGGTGAAGACGGCCCCGCATCCGCCGATGGGCCCTTGTGGCCTCGTAGGCCTGCGGGCCCGATGTGAAGACATACCGCCATAACTCGGAGCGGTACTCAAGGGGAAGCTGGCCAAGAAGCGATCGATGAGGGCAGCCTCGGGGACGAACGCCACATCACAAATGAGGCGGGCGTCCAGAAAGACCAGGATGTGGTGGTCCAAGCCGGTAGCGCCACCAGAGCCGGACCAGCGTGTACTGACAACACGCTCGAAGGCGTCGGTCACGTCGTGTCGGGCTCCGAAGCGATCCTCGAGGAACGCCTAGAAATCCATGAAGGTCGAGGTCCGACCCTCATGAAGGGAGTGAGTGTAGAAATCCTCCCAGACGTCGAAAGGATCGCCACGCAGGCGTGTGGAGAGGTGAGTCACCCACTGATCAGGTGGGACGACCATGAGTCGGAGCGTGCAGGTGGCAGACTGCAGCCACCGAGACACGAGTATCCCTCTACCATCATACAAGGCAATGTTCATCAAGTGGACGAGTGGTGCGCCACCGTTTTGGCGGCGAGGAGATCGAGGAGCAAGGACCTGCGCTACGACCGAGTAAGTCAACGCAGGTCCTGGAGAAGTACACCCGGGCCGCATGGTGGAGCGGCGGGGGGAACAACGGCAGGCTGTGCGGGAGCTGCGGTAGAAGAGGTCGCAGCAACCGATGGAGTAGGAAGGAGATAGGACGGGGATGGAGGGGGTGCAAGGGGAGGGAATGGAAGAGTAGAGGAAGAAGGGGGAACGCCCGAAGGCGCGGCCACTTGTGAGGGTAGGGGTGGTTGAAGGCGTAAGGGGGCGAGGTCGGCCCGGGTCTGGGCAAGCTCGGCCTCGAGACGTCAGACATAGATCGAGCGAGGATTTGTAGGAGGAGTAGGGGAACTAGACGCACGAGCGGCGCGGGGCATCCCATAAGGGGGAGAGCCAGGTGGCGTTGCGCTCGTGCGAAGGGGAGGGAGAAGCGGGGCACCCGGAAAAGATGAGACTGCGGCAGAGGGTTGTGGTCCCGTGGCCGTAGTGAGCGGAGTCTGGGCGGGTGCGCCCGTGGAGTGAGGGAAGGTCTGGCCCGTGGTGGCCATCGAGCTAGGAGAGTGGATGGTCACCAGGATGGTCGGGTCGGGGGCAGCGGAGGAGGAAGCTCCACCGTGGCCACCATGTCGGAGGACTGGGGACCCGGACTGGGAGCAAGGAGAAGAGAGAGAGTTTGGAGAGGAAGGACGGGCAATGTCCTGGAGTTGCCGCATGCCAGCGGCACCTGCGCTTGTAAGGGCGTAAGAGTCGCTAGTTGTGTCTGGATGGGCGTGAGGAAGGAGGTGAGGAGGGTGTGCATATCCTCTGGGGCTGATGACCCTGGTCCACCGGCACGGCTGTGGACCCCGGTGCCGAGGTCGTCGCCACGTTGGCAGCTTGTGACACGCCGCGGGAGGTGACGGGCTGGACTAGAGGGGGCCAAAGGAGGTCCGCGTGAGCGGAGGGCGTAGGGGGGTCTGCGGTAGAAAGCGACAGGTGGCGCTAGTGAGTCTAACGTGGTTGCCATCAAAGGGGGAGGGGTGGTTCGGGTCCAGGGTGCCCGAATGGGACGGGGAAGTAGGGAGAAGGGATGATGGGCAAATAGGAGGGTTAGGAGAACCCTAAACCCTAGAAAAACCCTAACAAAACCCTAACCGGAGTTTGGGTGGTTAGGGTACCGTAGCGGTGACCTAATCAAGAAAAGAAAATAGCAACCATGGAGGGGAGGGGGAGAGAAAAATAAATAAACAGCAAAATTTCGAGAGAGAAAAATAAAAAATAAATAAATAATAAAAATAATTAAAGAAAAAGTAAACAAGATGTGAAGAGAGAAATAATATTTATTGTTTTGGAATTTCGGCAGCATTTCCCTACCCCCCATGGGGTCAAAAATGTGCCAAGAGGAAGGGGAGACCAAGACAAGCACACTAAATTTGATAATGTTGCAAATGATAATTTTCAAAAAAATAATAAATAAAGAATAATCAAATAAAAAAAAAAAAATGGGGAGGTGGAGAGGGAAGAAAAACGAAGTGTTGGATTTTTCAAAAATTTCGGCAGCATTTCGTTACCCCCATGGGGTCGAAGTGTGCCGGCAAAAGATATGACTAAGTAACATGGGAGAGAGTAGGGAGAAAAAAGAAAATTTCAGCAGCAGTTCGTTACCCCCACGGGGTCAAAATGTTCGCCGAGAGCTGAAATAACTAAGTCCTAAACAGATATAGAGGTGCCGCACAAAAATTCGAATTTTCAGAAAAGAAAAAAAAATAATAATAAAAATAAAATAAATCAAAAAAATGAGAAAAGAAGTAGAGAATAAAAAAATTCAAATTTTTGAAGAAAAAAGGGAATTTAAATTAAAAAAAACAAAACAAAAAAAATTCAAAGTTGGGGGGGAGGGGGATGAGAAAGTGAAGAAGAAAGAGAGAAATAGGTGAGAAAGAGAAAAAGATTGAAGTGGGAGATGGGGGGGGATGATGGGGTTTGTAGTTAGGGGAGGGAAGGGGGAGAGGAGGGGGAGAGAATGGGAGAGAAAGGGATGAGAAAGGTGGAGAGGAGGAGAAGAGATTAGTAGAAGATGGTGAGTGGGAAGGGAAGGAGAGAAAAAAATGATGGAAGATGAGTGAAGAGGGAGGTAAGAGGAGAGAGTAGTGGTAGAGTTAGAAAAAGTAATTAGATGGTGGAGGGGGGAGAGAGAGAAGGGGGGGGTAAATAGCTGGCACAACACTCTTCAACATCAGCATGCCGCTTTATTGAGCCATTTAGATACTTTGGCCAGTGTGTTACAGCACTGGCTACGCACGCGCATGGCCAGCAGCTGCCCAGGTTCAAACCCTGGTAGCAGCATGCATCCTGGATCTTGATGTAACTAATCCGGGAGCGAGGCGGGATGGGGCAGCTGGGCAGCGTAGGCGCATGCGTGTGCGACGAACCTCTCTCTTTTCTCGACACGTGTCACTCCCTTGCTGCTGCACCTGTCGTCACTTTTTCCCACTGCTTTTCTCTGAAAACGGTCAAAATACAGTATTGCACACTGTTCGGTGTGGTGGGTGGGAGTGGGGAACGTTCCCGCTCTGATACCAGTGTGGCGGACCCACCGGGTGAGGTGCTCCGCCTGGGATAGATATGGAGATGGAGGATGAGGGTGGAGCAAGATGACACAATGCAGCTCCCACACAAGTGTACTCCAGATTGTGCGAATGTAGAATGAAACCAAGTACAGACTCTAGCTGGGGTATACCACAGCAGACTGACTGGACTGGACTGGACTGGCTGTTACCGACAGAGGTACAAGCCTGGACTGGACTACCCCGAATACAACACAGGCATGTGGGAACAGGCCAAGGGGCTGGTCTCATAGGCCAACCAGAGCACTACAGCTTCGAAATCTTGCCCAATGCACCCCCCTCTCATCTTTGTTTGTGGTTGGCCGTAGACGGCTGCGTTCCGAACAGACTCTCCAGTTTCCATTGTTCTCATTGTTCCACCTTCGTTGCTAGGTACAAGTTCAACTTTTATTTGCAACACCACTACTCCTCTTGTTGTGTATCACGGACGACATCCGCGGCATCGTCACTTGTCCAGGGATCAGCAACCTATTTTTTTGTCTGCCCCGATTCTCTCTGTGCCTCCTCTAGAGGTTGTTGCGGTTCCTTGTTTCAAACGACAATATCCGCTCCTATGCCTCTTGCAGACAGTCCAGCTGCCTGCAGGCATCCACGGTACCCTGCGACGTTGGATATTCACGACTCACCTGTACAACATGATGTGGTCCCTGCCCAGAGTACACTCCCGACTCTAGGTACAGTCCCTCCTCAGGATGCAACCGCTGCCCAGAGTACACTCTCGACTCCAGGTACAGTCCCTACTCAGGATGCAGCCCTAAACGTTAAGGGATTGGAACATGATCTACCCGGATTGCAGTTGACCCCACAAGGCGTAGACCACATGGGGAATCTGCAAATGGCTGACCAACATTGTTCGGATGAACCACAATTGTGTGCTCCGCCACGCGCTGACCACATGGGTGATCTGCAAATGACTGACCAGCAAACAACCCAACACAGTTTGGGCTTGCAACACCATATGGGTGATCTGCAAATTGTTGGTCAGCATCCAACAAACCAGCCTAAGAACCGCATCAATCTCTGTGGTCTGACAACAACTAATATCTGTCTTCACATTCTCCACCGCCCGTTTTATACACCATCAGACTTCCTTGCAATCGCCCTTCAACTTGATGCTGATCTTCCCCAACGACAGCCAAAGGATTGTTATTATACCAGCGAAGGAGGCTTTACCATTGCTGTCCTACAAGTAGCAATGAGGGACCTTCAACTTGAACTACGCAATGGTCGAGCTGGTGAGTGGTTTAATCCTCCATCCCACATCTTTGCCTGGATTTTGCACGGCCTTGGCCATTACATGGCCATTGTACATGCCTCTGACCACTGGGAGTTGTGGGACAACGGCACCACGGTCCATGCCATGATTGATGTCACCGATTTCTTACAAAATGATGTTATTTTCTTGCCACAACAAACCGTCTGCAATCTCTTTTATGTTGAAGATCATTCCTCTGGCCCCGTGATGCAGCAAGACAATGTACCAACACTCTGCGACCTTCTCCTTTGCACAGCCACAAACACTGTTACACTCGGCTGTAGTCGCCATCGTCTCTTTCGCAATTACTACAATGACATGGTTTTTACATCCATGTGTGCAGAGGACTGTCCCGCCGTTCCTGACTGCAGGCACCCTCCTCATCCGGACACTATATGTCAATTTTGCGGCCATGGGCGCTATATTGAATGCATGCTCTTTTGTGGTGACCGTTCTTCTTTCATTTTGGCTTGCAATCGACATGCCATTTGTCGGGGGGGTATGGTGGGCATGCTCAATGCCACCCGTCGTGGCAATTTTTGCACTGAGAATGCTCAATTAGGTCTTCCATGTGTTCATCCACCTCATCCTTACAATGTATGTCCTCTCTGTCATCAAGGACAAAGCCTTTTCTTATCCTCTTTTGCCTTCATCTTCACTCCACACTCCATACTTTCCCTTACTTTCCCTTTATCGTTCCTTGTTTGTCTGCTCTCCATCTCTCCTCCCTGTGTTTATCCCCTCCCCCTTCACTCTGCCTCTTTTTCACAACGTACAAGTGGGTTGTTATGGCACATGGGGATGGGGGCAGCTAGCTCTCAACTTCATCAACGTGGCGAGCCTTGTACGTGAGAGGCACAGTGAAAGGGGAGTCAAAAGAAGAATGAGAAAACTGAATGGTTTCACTGTGCCCTCAAAAACAAACAAATAAAAGTGATAAGAAGTCAGACTAAGTTCACAAATTTTGACAACTGCTATCACTACCCGTGAGCCCCTGAAACAATCAGCGTCACCCAGATACTGCCTCTAGAGGGAAGCGCCACCCTGAAACAGGCCTCTGAGGCCAAGCGCCCCTCATTGGAGGAAGAAGATGACCAGCGCCACAATCTCTGATGAAGACGAATTGCCAGAAGGCCTCCCTGATAAAGATCTTCAGCAGCGCCACCTCTCCTGACAAAGATGATCTCTGAGGATGCACGCTGCAGCTATGGCTGCAACGCCAGTACCATGAAAGCCTACTCCCGAGGAGGGTTCAGCATGGCACCACAACAAAGGTCCCAGCTATGGCTGACGCTTCGAGGGTCTGGCTATGTCTGTCTCCTCCAACGCTGAAGTTGTACCACCACCAGTTCACGCGTTGCGCAGCTGCGATGTACACGGTACCAACTGCCAAAAGCCTCGAACAAACTTCTACAATCTATTAATAGAACTACACTAGCCTAGACACGACCTAGACCGGACTGACTTGACTGACCGGTACTGTTTCAGTTTCGGCCCCTACCGTCTTAACCCGAAAACAAGGTACATAGCTTGTATTCAAGTTACCTCTGAAAAACGGGTTCTAAGAAATCGCTGTTTAATTTTCGAATAGAAGGTACCCTCGAATACAAGGTACATACCTTGTATTCGAGGTGTGCCTTGTAACTGTCACATA
>BFEA01000005.1:6109764-6139964 GCA_003427395.1 Chara braunii | reverse complement strand
CACACACACACACACACACACACACACACACACACACACACACACACACACACACACACACTCTCAAACACACGGAGTGTTCGAATGCATGCTGGATCGTGAGCACACAGCGCAGTCAATGTGTCCTTGAACACACACTTACACACACACACACACACACACACACACACACACACACACACACACACACACACTCACACACTCAAACACACGGAGCGCTCGAATCCATGCCACATCGTAAGCACACAGCGCAGTTAATGTGTCCTTCAAAAAAACAAAAAAAAAATCACGTTGCAGCCCTGTCCTGGTAGTTGACTGTGTTCTATTCGTGATATTATTATTAGCATTTACTATGTACTTTTTTTTTTTTTTTCTCCATTGCCTTAGGAAAGTAGCACCCTAAAATTCGTTCTACGAGGTACGTACCTTGTATTCGAATACAATGTACCCCGTACTTTGTATTCGTATACAAGGTACGTACCTTGTTTTCGGGTTAAGACGCAGTTAGTGCAGGCCTGAAATTTTCCCAAATTTGCAGATATGTCTCTCACGGATTTTCCTCACAGTCAAATATCTCGGTTAGCCCTCCGCGAAACAAAATGCGAATATAGCCTACCTATATTACAACCTCAAGGCGACGGGCTGCAGCCTACAGAATCAGCAAGTCATTGCATATATATATATATATATATATATATATATAGGGTTGCCGACGTTCGGGTTCAGCCGAACCCCCGAACCCGAACCTGCCGAACGTTCGGCCCCCCTTGGGGATGCGTTCAGCCGTTCGGGCCGAACACCGACCTAAAACAAAAATAAAAAACTAGAAAAAAAATTCAAAAAATTCAAAAAAATCTGAAAAAGTTCAAAAAACACATGTTATGCAGAATAATAAAACAAACAAAATTTGCCTCGGCATGGCGTTGAAATCCCTTACCAAATGTGAAATAAAAATAAAATACAAAAAATACAAAAAAAAATTAAAAAAAAAAAATGAAAAGGGAATTAGAATTAGTGATTGGGCGAGCACGTTTTCGACACCGCCATCTGTGGCGATTTTTCATTTTTTCTTGGGATAGCAAAATGCCCTGAAAATTTACGGATGTGTATGTCACATAATATAAAGCTCATAAAAAAATTTTCCAAAAATAATAAAATATTTGAGGCACCAAAATAAAATCAAAACAAAAAGTTAAAAGTGGAAAAAAAAAAAAAACTGAGTGGCAGAGCACGTTTTGACATCGCCATCTTTGGTGATTTTTCATTTTTTTTTCTGGCTCAGAAAAATGCCTTGAAAATTTATATACGTGTAGAATCTGTAGATCATGTCATACAAAACTAAAAAAAAAAACATTCAAAAAAAAAAAAAAATTTAGGCCTCAAAATAATTTTTGGCAAGGTCCGAACCTAAAGGGGTTCGGACCCCGAACGTTCGGGGGTCAGCCCGGGGGCCCCCGAACGTTCAGCCTGGTAACCCTATATGTATATATATATATATATCACACACACACACACACACACACATTCCATCTTGCTAGCTCTCTGTCTTGGAAAATTTGAGTGGCTAGGATCGGGCTCGTACCAGCGAGCTATTCTTTTTTGTGGTCGGATAATTTATTGGTTGTTCTTTATTTATAGATGGGCTAATTCTTTGCCATGCTGTAGAGCATGGGCTGTTTCTTGATGAAGGCATGTTTGTGGGTGGCCGCATAGTTTTTGGGCGGGAATCTTTGCTTGGAGCCATCGTCACGATAGCTTCGCGAGGCGGCTTAGAGAGTCTTTGTTGAGGGTGTCACTCCTGCGAGCTGCCCTTTTGGAGCACATGGAAGATGGTGGTGCTTCCATGGTGTTTTAAGCAGTAGTGCTCCTGGTGTCGCGTGGAGATTCTGTGAATATATGCTTGGAGTTCTGGCCACAGTGTCTTGGTGAGGAGGCTCAGAGACTGGCAGAAACTGGGACTTCCGGGGTGTTTTAAGCAGTAGCCCTCTTGGTGTCACTTGAAGATCTTGTGGTCTTTGGGATTATGGTACTCTATACACCCCAGAGGCTATACAACAGATGGTGTTTAGCCATGGAGTGATAGAGGTATTGGTGGCGTGAGTGTGTTGTTTGGGAGGAATAGGAGTGCCAGTGCTGCTGTGCTTGTGGGCTGACTCGGAGGGCTCTCCAAGTTTTTCCGGGCTATGCTGCCTTTGGTCGGTGGTTTCTTGCTGGTGGAGCCTTCTGTGTTAGGTATGTTGTCTTCTTCCCTTTGCCTTTGTTTTTACGGATTGTAAAAGTGCTAAAAACTATATGTATATATATTTGTGCAAGTGTGCCGCTTTGACAGCAGATGGATGTGTGGGCACTTCCCGCTCAACCACACAAACGTGGGGAACCTTGCACCCTCTATTATATTGCTTATCTATACTCCTTTTGTTTATGGATGATTTGTGATGGTATGAGGATGGATTGAGAGAGAGAGAGTTTGGGGATCTTGACACACACACACACACACACACACACACACACACACACAAAACACACACACACACACACACACACACACACACACACACACACACAGGGCTCTCCAAGTTTTTCGGACCTATGGCGGATGGGGTCGGTGCTTTCTTGCTGGTGGAGTCCTTTGTCTTAGGTAAGTTCCCTTTTTCCCACCACCCTTTTATGGATTTTGAAATAAATATATGTATATATCATCAAACAGATATGTGCAAGTATCCCACTTCGGCGACAGACGGGTGTGTAGGCACTTGGCGCTGAGCCACACAAACGTGGCCAACCTTGCATTTTCTATTATACTGTCTATTTATACTTTTCCGTTACAGATGGTTTGTTATGATATGTGGAGGGAATGAGAGAGAATTTGGGGTGCTTTATTAAACACACACACACACACACACACACACACACACACACACACACACACACAGAGTCATGTTGTTTTTAGTGCATAGTGAATATATGACAACACACACACACACTCTGGGGTCGATGCTTTCTTGCTGGTGGAGCCTTATGTGTTAGGTATGTTGCCTTTTGCCCTCCGTCCTTTTATGGACTATAAAATATGTATGAAAGGTGTGGCGGACCCACCGGGTGTGGTGCTCCGCCTGGGATAGAGATGGAGATGCAGGATGAGGGTGGAGCAAGAGGACACAGCGGAGCTCCCACGCAGGACTCCAACGCACGTACTCCAAACTCTGCGAATGTAGAATATTCCCAAGTACAGACTCCGGCTGGGGTATACCCAAGCGGACTGACTGGCTGATACCGACAGAGGTACCGGTGTAGGGCCAAACCCCGGTAGACGTTCGAGCCTTGGTCGACCCCACTGCGGGTCCCAATTGGCTCGGCCCGCCCACGCTCATGCTCAGGGCGCGGGCCGTTCGTCCCAGGGTCACCCCCACCTAGTGCTTTGAGATGTATGGGGGAGGGCCGTCGAGCGAGAGAGTTTTGACATTGGGGATGTAGCTCAACCCTCGCGCCAGGTGGTAGTCTCGCTGGTCATTCCGCAAGCGCTGATTTTCTGATTCTTGGTTGTGTTCTCAAGCAAATGCTCCTTCCAATACGCAGGCAGTCCAGGGGTTCTTTGAGAGTTCCTCTTCTTTTGTGCGCAGGCTAAGCGTCATCCTTAGGCCACGCACCATTTCCCTAAACACAACAATCCTTATGGCGTCATCGGGGTGCGACAATGCCGTCTTTCCCCTCGCCCCTACGCCCTCCTCATGTCTCATACATTCCATCCATCGTCATTGGAGCAAGCCCCTTAGTCCTTTCGGGACCTTCATACGCATGCACAGGCTACTTCTAATTCCGATCAGCAAAAGTCTCACTCCTTTCTTTCATTCACATCCCAAATCTCATGCACAAAGGCCTCTTTCATGGGTCGATTTTACGCTCAGGGCCCCGTAGTCCCCTTTGCCCCCTCTTCCCTTTTCCTTTGCCGCCCGACTTCCATGGCCTGGTCGCGCTCAAGGCATCCCGAGACTTACTCACCTACACAATCCCACATAAAGGCAAAGACCGATACAATCCCCCATTGGGGTCAACACATAGCCCTTTCCGAATGCCTAACTTTTTTTTCTTTGGCTTCTATTTATTCTCCTTCCTTTGCTCAATCAGTCCATCATCTTCTCATAGTCATACAGTCGGGGAAATGGTTGAGTCAACTGACCTTGCGTCCCGCTTTCTCTTTCAAGTCTCAAGGATGTAGCCTTTCCAATTGTTCAAGTGTTTCTCCCTTTCCTTCTTGGCGGCACAAGGGACCGACAACCCCTCCCTTGCCCATTTTTTCCACCAAGTGAGGACTGATTTCTTTCACCGTTCGTTCCCTGACAATGTAACAAGTGAGTGGAGGAGGGCTAGTCACATGCCAAGAGAAAGGGGGAGGGAAGGGTAGGGCCAAGGTTTACGGAATGTGGAAAAAGAGCGGAGATAGATGGAGGAAGGTGGCGGTTCAAAGGAAGAAGAGGAGGAGAAAAGAGAGAGAAGGAGGAAGAGGGGAAGAAGAAAGAGGAAAGAAAAAGAGATAGGAGAGGGGAGAAAAGACTTCCTACGCCTAATCAAACTTACCCCCCCTACTTGTCCTACCGTCCTAACTAAGGTCCCCTTTGCCATCTTCGTGCTTCGTTGGCCACCGTCTTTGGTTGGTGAAGAAGATGGAGGAGGAAGAAGGTGTGAAGCGGTTGGCTATGGGGGATGGGTGAGGAAGATGGAGAAGGAAGAAGGTGTGAGGTAGTTGGTTATGGGGGATGGGTGAAGAAGATGGAGGAGGAAAAAGGTGCGAGGTAGTTGGCTATGGTGGATGGGTGAAGAAGATGGAGGAGGAAGAATGTGTGAGGAGGCCGCTATGGTGGATGGATAAGGAAGGTGGAGGAGGAGGAAGGTGCGAGGTGGTTGGTCATGGTGGATGGATGGGGAAGACGGAGGAAGAAGAGGGTGCGAGGTGGTTGGCTATGGCGGATGAGTGAAGGAGGTGGAGGAGGAAGAAGGTGTGAGGTGGTTGGCTATGGTGGATGGGTGAAGAAGATGGAGGAGGAAGAAGATGCGAGGTAGTTGGCTATGGTGGATGGGTGAAGAAGATGGAGGAGGAAGAATATGTGAGGAGGCCGCTATGGTGGATGGATAAGGAAGGTGGAGGAGGAGGAAGGTGTGAGGTGGTTGGTCATGGTGGATGGATGGGGAAGACGGAGGAGGAAGAGGGTGCGAGGTGGTTGGCTATGGCGGATGGGTGAAGGAGGTGGAGGAGGAAGAAGGTGTGCGGTGGCTGGCTATGGTGGATGGGTGAAGACGAGGGTGGAGGAAGAAGGTGTGAGGTGTTCGCCTATGGTGGATGGGTGAAGAGGCGGTGGAGGAAGAAGGTGTGAGGTGGTTGGCTATGGTGGATGGGTGAAGAAGGTGGTGGAGGAAGAAGGTGTGAGGCGGTTGGTTATGGTGGACGGGTGGAGAAGATGGAGGAGGAGAAAGGTGCGAGGCGGTTAGTTATGGTGGATGGATGGGGAAGTTGGAGGAGGAAGAGGGTGTGAGGTGGTTAGTTATGGTGGATGGGTAAAGAAGATGGAGGAGGAAGATAGTGTGAGGTGGTTGGCTATGGTGGATAGGTGAAGAAAATGGAGGATGAAGAAGGTGTGAGGTGGTTGGCTATGGTAGATGGGTGAAGAAGATGGAGGAGGAAGGGTCAATGCAAAGAAGATGGTGGATGGGCGAACCCCTAGATCATGCCGCAGCCAAGCACCGGTCACCCATCTTACGACAGTAGCAGCCAAGCGTCGATCACCCATCCCACAGCAGTAGCAGCCAAGCGCTGGTCCCCCATCCCACAGCAGTAGCAGCCAAGCGTTGGTCACCCATTCCAAAGCAGTAGCAGCCAAGCGCTGGTCACCCATCCCACAGCAGTAACAGCCAAGCGTCGGTCACCCATCCCACAACAGTAACAGCCAAGTGTCGGTCACCTATCCCACAACAGTAACANTGTCGGTCACCTATCCCACAACAGTAACAGTCAAGCGTCGGTCACCCATCCCACAGCAGTAACAGCCAAGCGTCGGTCACCCATCCCACAACAGTCCCCGCAAGATATAAGCACAAGTAGACTTAAAATAAACCGTGGACAACCCATGAACTCATGACTACTAGGTCACTAGGAAAAGCAAAAACAAAAATAACGATTTATACCCAAATGAAGAATGAGACAAAACACTGAGAGAAAGTGAGTGAAACTCACTTTTGAGATCACACATACAACATGAGAAGTAGCGATTTACACTAGAGTGGTAAAATAGACAATGCATACTAGGAAAAACAAAGATACATGTAGCGATTTGCACCAAAGTGAAGAATTAATCAAAACATGGAGGGAAATTGGGTGAAACTCACTTTTGGGCACCCACACACAAAAGGGAAAGTAGCGATTTACTCTAGAGTAAAGAAATGGACAATGCAAAAACTCAACACTACTAGAACATTAGAATGAGCAAGGATAGAAGTAGCGATTCATGTCCAACTGAAAAATGAAGCAAAATATGGGGAGAAAGTGAGTGAAACTTACTTTTGAGCATACACACACAAAAGGGAAAGTAGCGATTTACACGAGAGTGGAAAAATAGACAATGCATGAGCTCAAGATTACTAGAACACTAGGAAAAGCAAAAATACATGCAGCGATTTACACCAAAGTAAAGAATCAAGCAAAACATGGAGAGAAGTGAGTAAACCTCACTTTTGAGCACACACAAAAGGGAAAGTAGCGATTTACTCTGGAGTGAAGAAATAGACAACGCACGAGCTCAACACTACTAAAACACTAGAATAAGCAAAGATAAAAGTAGCAATTTACACCCAAGTGAAGAATGAAGCAAAACATGGAGCACACATACACAAAAGAGAAAGTAACGATTTACTCTAGAGTGAAGAAATGAACAATGCATGACCTCAAGGCTATTAGAACCCTACAGTAAGCAAAGATAGAAGTAGCGATTTACACCCAAGTGAAAAATGAAGCGAAACATGGAGAATGAGTGAGTGAAACTCACTTTTGAGCACACATACACAAAAGGGAAAGTAGCGATTTACTCTAGAGTGAAGAAATTGACAATGCATGAGCTCAACGCTACTAGAACACTAGAATAAACAAAGATAGAAATAACGATTTACACCCAAGTGAAAAATGATGCAAAACATGGAGCGAAAGTGAGTGAAACTCACTTTTGAGCAAACATACACAAAAGGGAAAGTAGCGATTTACTCTAGAGTAAAGAAATGGACAATGCATGAGCTCAAGGCTACTAGAATATTAGGAAATGCAAAAATATATATAGCGATTTACACCAAAGTGAAGAATGAAGCAAACCATGGAGAGGAAGTGAGTAAAACTCACTTATGAGCAACACACACACAAAAGGGAAAGTAGCGATTTACTCTAGAGTGGAGAAATGGACAGTGCATGAGCTCAACACTACTAGAACACTAGAATAAGCAAAAATAGAAGTAACGATTTACATCCTTGTGAAGAATGAAGCAAAATATGGAGAGAAAGTGAGTGAAACTTACTTTTGAGCACATATACACAAAAGGGAAAGTAGCGATTTACTCTAGAGTGAAGAAATGGACAATGCATGAGTTCAACACTACTAGAACACTAGAATAAGCAAAGATGTATGTAGCGATTTACACCCAAGTGAAGAATGAAGCAAAACATGGAGAGTGAGTGAAACTCATTTTTGAGCACACATACACAAAAGGGAAAGTAGTAATTTAGTCTAGAGTGAAGAAATGGACAATAGGGAGTCCATTACTAGTGGAGAAGCCCCTTACTATCGGTCATAATCTTTGGAAAACATCTATGGAGGGAAAGAAGATAAGGAAAGTGTAGATGTTAAAACATGGGAGGATGGGAGAAGAAGAAGAAGAGGAAAAAGAAAAAAAAGGAGGAGAAAAAAAAAAGCAAGAAGAAAAAAAAAAAAAAAAAAAAAAAAAAAAAGGAAAAAAAAAAAAAAAAAAAAAAAAAAAAAAAAAAAAAAAAAAAAAAAAAAAAAAAAAAAAAAAAAAAAAAAAAAAAAAAAAAAAAAAAAAAAAAACCTTCTCATTTTCTCCACTCACCTCCTCTTGGGTCTTGGAGTTAATGTACCTGTCTTGGAGATGCTCCTCCTCACTTGGCCATGGTTTCCTTCTTCCTCAAGCCCTTCTTATCTCAGTCTCCCTCAAGTTGCAACAAACTCCTATTACTATGGCTATGGACTCCTCCCCTCTCCCCTCTAGGAGGGCTAATGAGACTCTCTCTAGCCTTGTTTTTTTCCTCACAGCGTGGGGGCTATGATGGACCACCCTCCTAGGCCAGCCTCACTACCACTAGCCTCTAGAGCTCCTCCCACTAACTCACAATCTCCTCTAAGCTCTCAAACTGGCAGGGGTTCCCCTCTCCTCATTCCAAGTGAGTGTGGTGCTCTCTTGGGCTCATCCCAACACCATGGGCACTCCTCATGTGAATGTGAGTGTGGTGGACTGAATCCCCAGCTTATGTAGGCTGAAACCCAGCACACCGGCCAGCCCATGGGCCTCCTCATATGCCTCAAGGTGAATCGAGATACCCCCAAGGCAAAAATTCACCACTAGGCCCTTCCGAGGGTACCTGAGCCTTATTTTGGCCAAGTACATGCAGTTCGAGTGGTTGGTACCAACTCGGATTGTCCCTTGGCCTCCTTCAGCCTCCTTTTCCTTTTCAAAATACTGCCCCCTTGGGTCCTAATGCCCAAGGGGCAGCCTCACTTGAGAGAAAAAAAACTAGAGGGTATTTTTCTTGATTTTTTTAGTTTTTATCCCATTTTTGGTAGGCCGACGTATTTTCCCATGCCTTGGTGTCTTTTCAGCCTTGGATCTGGCCGAGGTCCAAGGCCAACAATATTTTGTGCACCCCCAAGTAGTCCTTGCTTCAAATTTGAGCCCCTAAGCTCTCCTTTTCAATTTTTGGTGCATCTGACCCTCTTTTTGGGCCAAATGCACAACTTTGTATTTTTCTCTCTTTTGTTTCTTTCCATGTTGGGCTGCCAACTCATTCCGGAGTTGGCCGTTTGGGTAGGCCTCATCAAAAACAGCCATATTCCCTCCTCTATGGATCTGAATCTCAGATTTATGGCCAAAAAGAAAACCGGCAATTTTTTCTTTGCATTTTCTCTCATTTTTCTCTTTTTAATTCAAATTTTATAGAGATATTGCCCCAAGGGCCTATCTCTGCAATCCGGATTGCGCTCCTAACTTCTAGGAGGAATGAGGGAAGATTCTGACAATTGTTCGTTGATGGGCTAATTAGATCAGCTCTCATCCAGCATGCATCTCCACAGGTAATTTATTTTTATTTTTTAATTATTTAGTTGTACAAACTTGGTTGACAATTGACAAACAACTGCAGATAGGATAAACTATTCCTTGCTGCATTGCATTTTGCTTTAGAATAATCTAAAAATAGAAATAGAGTTACCTTTAGGACCTGGCATTGATTGCTGGTTACCACTTGATTACTTTTCTCCAGGCTGACCGAATTAGTTGATTATTATTACTCGGTTGGGTGTCATGCTGAGGTAGGTTTCAATGTGGATTCTAGTTTAGATCACACACCACTGTAACTCGTGAGTGAAGGAGAAAGCGGGTGAGGAGGAGGAACGATTAGTGAGGAATCTTAGAGTGACTCGGAGAACTACACTCAGTCGATCGATTACCTTCTTGGAGTTAGGCCAAGGAGAGGAAAGGAGGCTGCGGAGGGAAGCCAGGGAAAGGACGACATTGCGAAGGGCTAGGGCAATAGCAGCCAACATCGAGGCCGCAATGGCTACCACCAATACTGTGTCACAGGCCTTGTCCCAGACCTCTTCATTAGGTGTTAGTCAGGGTGTCTCTTAGGGACCCGTTAGTCAGTCTGTTGTTTCGCAAGTCAGCCAACAGTCTCCTCTCACGCCAGAGGATTATGAGACACTCCAAGTAGAAGCTCTTCACGATGAGTTACAACAGCAGTTGAGGGAAGCAGCAGAGAGAAGAGAAAGGGCAATAATAAGAAAAGGTAGACTAGGTACTAGGAGGCAGGAGTTAGGAAAGACCAGAAGCACTAGATGAGTCAACACTGGATTCTGCGATTCAGTCGCTGCGTTGCTTGCTTCTTTGCGTGGCAGAAATGCAGGTTGTTCAGCAGGAGGTGCTGGCTGAAGTAGTGGCCAGCCAGAATCGGATTCTGGTAGCTCTACAGGCTCCTCGTTAGATGATGAGGCAGCCTCAGTATTTTGTAGCTCCCCCTTCGGTTGCAGGTCCCTCAGTGGCGCTGTCGCCGGTAGAGCCCTCTTTTTCCCCTATGTTTGGCATGCCTCTTTCAGGTGGTTTAGCAACAATTAGTGGCCCGGTTCTTAGCACTTCTCCCGTACCATCCATGATGGTGGCATCTACAGTCCCATCGTCAGGGCCGACTCAGGGAGCATGCAACAACCTGTCTTAGTGGCTATGCAGACACTGCAACAATCACCGGGGCCAATCCAACCCATGCAGTGGATGCCCCAAATTCCCTTGCTGAGTCCTAAACCCTTCTCTGGCGACAAGAAAAGGATGAGGACCTGGACACTTGGGTGAGGACTGTGCGTACCTATGTGAGGTACAAACTCACAAGGCTAGAGGAGGAAGTTATAGTCGCTGCTTCCTTTTTAGAGGGCTCTGCAACGCCATGGTTGAATGGTCTAGTGCAGCAACTGGGCTATGGTCAAAATTTCGATGCCTCGGCCCAGGCCCAAACATTGCAAGACTTTGTACAGACTGTGTACAATAGGTGGCATGACCCTTAAGGGGCTCAGAAAGCCACTGACGCACTGTTCAGTCTCGGTTCCAAACGGTACGGGACAATGTGTGAAGTAACAGACGTCGTCGAACGTTTGATCATGGTGCCTGGTGTGCAATATGACCCTCAGGTACTCCTCACATGTTTGCCTGCATATGTAAAGAATAAGTTGGTGGATGAGGCCTCCATCGAGATGCATAACTTCGCTACATTCAGTAAGAAAGCCTTAGATATAGAGGCTAAGCTTGGGACCACTCATCAGGGACCAGCAGATGGTAGGAAGAAGAAGCTTCCCTAGGATTGGAGGAAGAAGGGCAATCTCATGTTTGTCGACCACGATGGTCAGGCAACTGAGATTGACGACTTCCATGACTATGGGGAAGACAGAGTAGGATGGGGCTAGTGAGACTTCGGATGGGGGAGTCGTAGCACCCATCAAAGAAAAGGCTAGGGGGACCGGGAAGCAGAAGGTAATCATTGCCAGCGATGTCCAGTGGATGTAGCGAGCAACTGCTCTGATACCAGTTTGAGCACACTCAATCACACCACATGCATGTATGAGATCACACGAGATTCACATTGAAGGCCAGAGAGATGAAGACCATGTACCGCAGGTCAGAATTCCAACAAATTATCATATAAACAATTTAAGAGTTTCGGTCACAGGCACTCAACAGCGCAACCCCAAGTATCCAGAATCTCCACTCAGGTATGTAACTTTCCCAAAGTTCTTCTCTCTTCTTCCTCTCTTGATCTTCTCTCTGTCTTCTACCTTCCCGTATCCCCCTATCTGCATGTACTCACACTCTCTCTACTACTCAAGGACCAACTCTGAATACACCCGCCTGTCTGCTTTCGAATGTCAAGGCCTGGAACCTTCCCGAATTTCCCTTGGTCTGCTGCTGCTTGGGCCTTTGAGTCATGACTTTTCGATTTTGGCATATGGTTTTGACTGTGGACTGTGACTCCTGCCTCTGGGACACGACTCTTGCCTGTGGAACTGCCCTTCTACTCGTGGGATGTGACTCTTCAATGTGACTTTTCAATATGAAACGTATTTTTGCCTCTAAGATGTGACTGTTTGCTGGGCGCCTGTTGGACTGGACTGATAAGACACCCGACTGTGACTTTTCTGAAATTGACTAACTAGTAACTCGGCCTTTCTTGGCCAGGGCTTCTGACCCTGAGACCCGAATTTGGGGTATGAATCGTGGAAGGCCTTTTGCTGCCGATGTCAGGTTGTGCCAGGCTGTTGAGCATCTGTCCCATAAGGCTTCTGCGTGTGGACAGTCTATTACACAGTGCGTCAAGGTTTCTATTTGCAGTGGGAAGATGTTTCTGTTCTGTCTTCCCCTTTACGTCTTATGTCCAGCCAGGCGTTTACTGGGACTGCTAGATGCATTATTAGCCATTGCAGACTTCTCACACTTTGTGGTCTGATTGAGGCATAGTAAGACCGTGGTATGGTTTGCAACCTGGTGGGGTCAATTTGAATGTGTTTTTCTTTCCCATCTCTTCTTAATGGTCTGACTGGCGCTTGCTGCCTTACATCTGTTTTTTTAACCCGCCTTCATTCTGTATTTGTGTAGGGCTCTCCACTTTGCAACCTCGGTTTTCGTACCATCCCCATTCCCCTAGGTCTATCTCTAGTGCGGTTATGTGCAAGGAAAATGAGCGATAGCGAACATCAGAAGCCAAGCAGCATCATACACATGAGACCAGATAGTCGTGACCTCAAACCAAAAACAGAATTGCATCATGAGTTCCACCAAATAATAGTACAGCAAAAGCTCATAAGTGACAATGTTCGAGTAGCCTCATCATCATCAACAAAGAACCAATGTCGACATCCTATCTGTCGCTCGGGGCCCAGACTACAAATGGCAGATCCTATCTAGCCTATCTACAATGCCGCGGGTGACGTCAACAGCTCCACGAAGTACGAGCAGATCTTCGCTTCGCTTCAAGCGCCAGGTATGTCTCTCGTATCACTCACAACCTTGTCCCCCAACTCACAGATGCCACATGCACCCAAAGGACCACCATGCGCCCCATCCAGCATACAGCAGTGCAGCTCGGCTATGGCTGCCTGCTCCTTCCAGCTCACCCATGAGCGCGTGAGCGCTGGCCAGCGTTAGCGCAGCAGCGCTTGCGCAGCATGCAGCCAGTGCCCGAATGGCCCTTTCCTAAATGGAAGTGGCCTGCCTCCTTGCATGCAGCCTGGCTGTGCTGGGCCCCTGCCCAGAAGCTTCCAGTAGGCCCAGTGAGGCTGAGCCCTAGTCCAAACGAATCAGGCCCTGGGCCTGTGGTGGTTGCCCGTGTCCAACCGCCCGCGGCCTGTGTTCAGTCCATGTAGCGAATCTGGCCCAGGGCCTGCCTCAGTTACATACAAAAGAGGCAGCCTGGGCCTGGGTGCTCTCAACCAACTGGCGCTGCGCAGCTGCCTGAATTTCCCCAGTTGCGTGGTGACCCCAATAATGGGCCTGTAGGCCTTGGTCGAGCCTGCCTTCACTTAGGGTGGCCGACCGTTCTGAAGATAGGGCCCAGTAGGGCGTATCGAGGCCTCGAGCCTCGCATATGTCCTTGTTTGGTCTAAATAGCCATGCTAGTTCTTTTACCTTTCTTCTTCTTCCCCTTGCTCTCTTCTGGTTGTTTTTGAGTTCTCTGATCTTTCTCAGGTCCCTGGTATTGAATTCTAGTTTCACAAGCTTCTCCCTTCGCACTGCCGTAATGGCTTTGCTTGAACCTCTAGTTCATGTACGTCAAAGACTGCTAGGTTTGGATCTGTCCTTGATTCCTTGAATGTGGCTTGAAGCGTAGGGCTACTGAGGGTGCGTCTTGAATTTTCAGTGTTGCCCAATCTCTCTTTTCCATGTTCTGTTCTTTTTCAAGAGGGACCTCCAGCCTATAGGGATGCTATCAAGTAGCTCTTCCAATTTTTTCTGCAGGTTATGATTTTCCCGCAGGACAGGTCCTAGGTCATTTTCCGCTTTCCATCTCCTGTTCTCTTCGTTCCATATATGCTTGATTTTCCATATGCCCTTCTCCACCCACCTTCTCCATCTCTTCTCTTTTCCCATGAGAGTCCATGCTTGCCCGTTCTTGTCCATCAGAAGATCATTGCCGAACTGGTGTTGCATGCTGAGCCTGCCACACGGGCCCCATTTTGGGGGCCCCACGGTTGTTGGGGGCCCCCAGGCCGTGCGCCATTTTTCACGCAAGACCTGGAGGACCATGGCCATCCTGGTGGGCCACGCACGTTTGCAGTGCCATCCATGTCCTTTTTAGTCAGCATTTATTTGTTTATTTTTGCCTGACTCTTTGTCTGTTCTATTTTTGTCTGTTTCAGGGCGTCGTTCCGGACCTTGCAGCATGTCTGAACAGACCAGTGTCTGATCGGACTAGGACCACGTTTTGAGCCTCCTTCAGGCCAGAGTCGTGGCCAGGCAATTTTGGACCAGGTTCGGGGTTGTCCAGTAGTGGACTGCTCCTGCTGATACAGCAGGAGAGCCTGGACGTCCGGTAGGGACCCAGGCAGCCCGTCTCTGAGGCCAGGACCAGGATCAGGACTTGGGCCTGCGTTCCAGGCCATCGATCGGACGTGAGATCCGACGGCCTAGGACGCAGGCCGTGGGCATCGCATCCAGGCCCAGCGCTACTTATTGCTGTGCGAGCCCAGATCCTGGGACAGTCGCGGCAGCTCACTTCTTGGGCGCCATGCTGCTCGAGCAGCGTGCGAGGATTAGCGCTATGCTGCATTAGAGGTAGCAAAGTAACAGTAGGAGGGGGAGAGAGTGAGGCAGTGGCCATACCTGCGGAGTGGTGCGGTCTCACCTGGGCGCCATAGCTGGTCTTCTCGGCCAGCGACCTGCAGCGCAGAGAGGCACTTCAGTTGTCGGTACATGGCAGCGGATACCTGCAGGTGAGACAGTGGAGAGGTCGACTTCCCTCTGCTTCCGGTTTCTGCCCTCCATACTCTGCTTCTTCTTCCTCTTCTCCTTCTTCGTCTTCTTCTTCTCCGAGAGAGAGCGGGAGAGGTTACAGGCAGAGGATATGTCGGGCTATGGGGCCCAGGATGTGATTCGACATCACAGGGGCCGACATTGATTGGACATTCGACAGGGGGACTATTTTTGGACTGCGCTATCGCGATCTTGGTCTTCTTCCTCATTTCCATCTTCGTCTTGCTCCTCCTCCATCCTCTCATCCGTGTGTCTCCCCATGTGCGTGTTCTTCCACATGTGTGGTGTGTGATGGGCTGAGTAGAGTCAGTGTTACATCTTCGATGCCACACTGGTCCTACCGGACCCGACTTAGGGCTAGAGGGACACATTAGGGCCTAAAGGCCCGACCGCCGAAAGGCCACGACTTGGACCAGACCCGACGGGCAGGCCCAAACGACATTACCGTTTGGGCCTGGCGGCGCTCTTGAGGCTGCCGCCCGCCGGTTGGGGCTGAACCGTCAATCTCGACGGTTCAGGGCACGGCCAGGCCTCGCAGCATTGAGGCCGGCCTCTGCCCCACCGGTACTAAAAACCGGTCCGGCTTCAGTTCGAGGCATCGAGCCACCGGCATAATGCTGGTGTGTATCGGTTGGCAGCGGCAGCGCTATTTTGAGCGGAGGAGCGGAGGACAGCAGCAGCAGCGCGAGCTAGCGCAGCAGCAGCAGCGAGAGAGGAGGCCAGCAGCAGCACGGCGGTCATAGCCGCCTCGACAGCAGCCGGGCAGGTACCAGGAGGCGAGGATCTCTTCTCCTCCCTCCACGGTCCCGTTCCCTCCTCCTCACCTCCTTCCTCCTCTGCCATCTCTCCCTTCTTCTTCTTCTTCTTCTTCTTCTTCTTCTTCTTCTTCTTCAGACCTCATCTTCTTCTTCTTCTTCTTCTTCTTCTTCTTCTTCTTCTTCTTCTTCTTCTTCTTCAGATTGGAGACTTATACTAGTTGGACAGAGATCAGTGTTGGACTTCGGTGGTAAGAGGCTGTGGTACTTACCGGGTTCGAGACTTGGAGATTGTTGGGGATGATACTCGGCTGCATCACAGATTGGACACCGGTTACATTAGGACTCTGTATCTTCGACATTGGTGACTTATTGTCCGCGACATTTGATCTTGTTCGATGACATTTTGGATTACCATATCGGTGACCTACTGGTTTCTATCTCAGTGACATCTGGTGCTACCTACATCTCCCACCTCCTTCGTCTCTCCTCCCACCTTCATCTGTGTATGTGCGTACGGGGCCTGAGCATCGTCTATGCATGGCTCAGACTTCGGAGCAGACAATTTCACGGATCTGCTCACAAGGTAAGTCTGATTAGGAATAGATTGCTTCTTCGATCTTCCCAATCAGCTCTGTATTACTATCGAGATTCAAAGTTGCAAATTTTTTTTCTTTTTCGGTATTCTGTTTAAATCGGCATTCCGTTTCAATTCGTTATTCGGACTTTTCTTCGGATTTCAGTTTTAATTCGGTATTCTGGTTATTTCGGATTCCGATTAAGTGCATTCTGGGCAATCCGACATTCTGTTTAATTCGGATTTCTGATTATTAATTCGCAATTAGGGTTAAATCAGTACTCTGTTTAATTCGGCATTCTGATTTCAAGTCGGTTTCCGTTTTTATACTTCAGCATTCTGATTTTAATCCTGTATTTCGTTTTCTAAATCGACATTTCCGTTTTATTGCAGTATTGGAAATTAGGGTTACGAAAATTTTTGGTTTTCAATCAACTTGGGAAATTCGAACGTTTTGGAACCGTAAATCCGGAAATTCCGCGGAATCGCGGAAAATTAGGGTTGGGCCCGAAATTTTCGCGAATTTTTTTTTCTTTCCCTGGTTTGAGAAATTCCGAAAACGAACTTGGGCCTTTAAAAAATCCGATTTTGTAGGCTGAAAATCCCAAAATTTTACGTTTTTCAAAATTTCGAGTGTTTTTCTTCCAAAATTTTCGAAATTTTTTTTTTGGCAACTTGTTCGTAATTGTTCCCCAGAATCGCAACTTCCGGAAAGTTCACTATTCAACGGTGAACTCCCGGACTAAAGATGATCTAAAAGGATACCTAATCTTGATACAATTCAAATTCGTTCATTATCATTATTGCAAATATTGTTTTATTGATTATCATTAAGAATCATTATTGCAAATATTGTTTTATTGATTATCATTAAGAATTATTATTTCGTTATTAATCATTAATTAAACTGTATTGATTAAATAATTCGTTATTATTTTCTTTTTACGAATTTTTAAGTTGTTTACGGGAACTTTATCTTTTTCTGTTTGATTAGGTGTCTAAAGTCCATCAGTGGGACAGGGACTGTATGAGAAGTGCTTTCTACCCCTGTTCCCACTCTCCCTCCCCTCCCCGTAATCTGTGACCACCGGGATTTCTCAAGTACCACATCAGCTAGAACTGATGTCGATGGAACAGGACACCGGGGCACTGCCACGACGCAGTGCGAGGCTTGCAATTCGTGCCCGTTCTGTGGTACCTCCACGAACCAAGTATCAGCAACAGCGACTCAGCAGGCGGACGACTCCAGCGGCATCGAGTACAGCACTGACGGTACCGGTTACCACCGGAGTTCTTCCCGCATGTCCGGTCCAAGGGGCCCTTGAACCGTTGGCTGACTACCTTGGGCGGCTACAGGTATTCACGGATGTCGTAGCTACCGCCAAGGCTCAGCAGGAGGCAGCAGAGGCAGAACGTCAGCGGCTGGCAAATGAGGCGGCAGCCCAAGCTCAGCAGACTGCTGAGGCTGACGCAGCGGCACGAGACAGACGGAATGCCGCCAGCACGGAGTCCCTGATTCAAAATGAGAATCAGTGGACAACGCTACTCCAAGGCATGTTCTTTGTGCCTACGGACGCGCAGGCGGAGCCGACACAGGCGGAGGCAGAGAGAAGTAACCTGGCTACCGTGATGTTGAGCGTGATGAGGGGAGTAATGTGGAACAACAAACTGCTGCAGGCACACCTGCGCACGGAACGACAGCAAAGACAAAAGCACCAGCAAGACCTGGCCGCTTTAACAGCTGCCGTCCGCGACGCGGCAATACAGCAGCAGCAACAGCAACAGCTGTTGAACTCCACTCTCGCACGCATCAACAGCATCGAGGCTAAGGCCTCAGCAGCGCCAGGCTGCACGACAGACGCAACGAAGCAGCTCAATGAGCGCATCGATCACGTCGTCACCATCATTGGCGAACTAGGTGATTTCACTAGTCCTGCCACGATCAGCAGCACGGTGGCTGCCATCAAGACGAGCATCACCAAACTGCAGACAAGACCGGACACCGCTACAAAGAATTACAAGATGCCGCACTTCGACATCAGCAAGTTCGACGACTACAACAAGTCGGACGCCTTGACATGGTGGCAAAGTTTCCTCACGGAAGCATCATGCCGCACTGTCCCGGCTGACGACATGATGAAGGCGCTCTACTTACAACTGATTGGAGGAGCGCAGGCATGGATGAACCATCTGGCGGCTACCAAGAAATGCACCTTCGCCGAACTCCACACGCACATCACGTGGAAGGAGTTCAAGAAGCTATGGTTCACTCGGTTCATGGTCCGCAACGTCATGAAGGCGGCCATGAACGAGGTGTACACCTGCTCTCAAGGGAGTATGCCAACTCGAGACTGGACAACCAAGTGGCAAAAGATAGTGACCACGCCAGGCTTCGATTTGAGTTTTACTAACCAACGATCCGAGTTCTTCTCGCAATCGTGCGCAGGACTGCAAACCGCACTCGGCAACGAGTACGATTACGCCTCATTCCAGACCATCTTGGATCGTGCGAACTTGGTCATCCAAACGGATGACAAGGCCGCAAACGAACGGCAGTCCCAGCCGCATTATGTGGCTAAGCAGGGCTATCAACGACCGGCACATAACAATGCCGTGATTTCTGACGAAACAGTCGATCTCCACGCTGCAGCAACATCCTCGAGTGATGGAGGAATTGTAGCAGCGCTCCCGCCGAAGCGTCCCAAGAGAGTTCGGAAGAACAAGGCAACACAAGAGACGGCATCGACGGGAACTGGGCAGCAACCATGGACGGCATTCAAGATAACCAAGGAAATCTATGACCTTCGCCAACAGTACGGATATTGCCTTTGGTGCAATGGAGTCACTCACTTGACCGCACAATGCCCCGAAAAGGGCAAGGCACGCGTACCCCGTCCAGCTAACTCGAAAAACTGAGTTACGCAAGGAGAGGGGCGACGTCTCTCCTCACTCCGCCGGACCCGGTTGCCTTGCTAGCAATCGATGTCACTACCGGGAAGCATGCGTTAGTCGCTGATTCTCGTGCTACGTACGAGGATTATGCCGCCCAACTGGTACCACCACTAGACCAGTCGAGCCACGTGCACTTAAATTGCGTATGCGCAGCCTGTACACCGTCGGCAAGTGATCCGGTCAGTTCGCCACTGATTTCCGAGGACTCGACGGCATGGTCGAGACTTGAGGAGCTTGACCCGCTCACGAAAGAGGACTTCGCTTGGATGCCTCTACCCTCGACCAGAAACCTTGCCAAGGCCGCATTGCAACGCCTTGATGGCAAATCTACGCTCCTATTTGCACACTACAGTACCAGCTCCGTTGACGGATGACGGGGTAGCGGTTGTCGATCTCCGCTCCTATCTTGCGAAGATTGACCGCGAGTACACCACCCAAAGGTACGCCGAAACCGACGCTCCTTTGCTCTATATCCGCATTCAAATCGGAAAGGCAACCTGTGGTGCCTTGATTGATTGCGGAGCGTCTCGCAACTTTATGAACCAAGCCTTTATGGCCCGTGCGTTCGAAGGAAGACGCAACCCACACAAGTTACACTCGCGGACGACCGCATGCAAAAGTCGATTGACCGATGCGTCAACGGCGTTCCGGTATACTTTGCGCCACTTGCGTGCGAGCCGGTGTCTTTTGACATCCTCGACACCAAGTTCAACATGATTCTAGGCATGTGTTGGTTGCATAGCGCCGATCATCCGGTGAACTTTCATGACCGAACCGTTCACATCCGTGATCGGAACGGAGTGTTAGTCCCATGTACAGTCACGACCCCTCACACTTCGATTGCTTGTCACGTGGTTTCCGTTGCGAGAATTTGCGACACCATAGCTCGGAATGACGTCGAGGAGATGGGCCTTGTATTCTTGCATGCTCTCCCCTCGCCGGACGGACCAGCCGCGTCACCGTCGGACCCACGCATTTCTCACCTCTTGGACGAGTATAGAGACGTCTTCGAGGCTCCCACCGGAACGGTTCCGGATCAGCCCATACGTCACGGGATCACTCTCGAGGTTGGCGCCGTCCCTCCGCGTGGATGCATCTACCGCATGAGCGAAGAGGAACTCGAGGTGCTCCGCACACAACTCGATGATCTTCTCGACAAGGGCTGGATTCGCCCTAGTTGTTCGCCTTACGGTGCCCCTGTCCTCTTCGTCCGGAAGGAGAACAAAGATCTACGGTTATGCATCGATTATCGCAAATTTAACGCACAAACCGTAAAGAACGCCGGYCCTCTCCCTCGGATTGATGATCTCCTTGAGCGGTTAGGCGGCGCAACGTACTTCTCGAAGTTGGACTTGAAGTCGGGTTACCACCAGATTGAAATCCAGCCTCAAGATCGGTACATGACCGCGTTCAAGACGCGGTACGGGCATTTTGAGTGGGTCGTCATGCCATTTGGCCTCACCAATGCCCCCGCGACTTTCCAAGCAACTATGACGACTAAGTTTCGCGACTTGCTCGATCACAGCGTCCTCATCTACCTCGACGACATCTTGGTTTATAGTAGGACGTTGGACGAGCACATCATACACCTCCGCTCTGTTTTGGATCGTTTGCTACTAGCCAAGTAGAAAGCAAATCTCGACAAGTGCGAGTTCGCCAAGCAGGAGTTCGAGTACTTGGGTCATGTTGTCACGCCGAAAGGCATTTGTCCCTTAGCGGACAAGATCCAAGCCATCGTGGATTGGTCGGAACCCCGTTGCACGACGGATGTACGCTCTTTCATGGGTTTGGCTGGATATTATCAGCGATTCGTCGAGTCATACTCGAAAGTGGCCGCTCCTTTGTCGAGACTTCAGTCCCCGAAGGTGCCCTTCGAGTTCGACGACGCAGCCCGTGGCGCGTTCACTATGTTGAAGGCAGCAATGCAAGCCGCACCTGCCCTCCGTATATATGACCCCACCCTTCCCACCCAAGTGAGTACGGACGCTTCGGGATACGGTATTGGTGCGGTGTTGGAACAGTGTCACGAGGACGGTTGGCATCCGGTCGAGTATTTCTCCCAAAAGGTGCCTCTCGTCAACACTCTCGACGACGCTAGGAAGAAAGAGCTACTCGCGTTCGTCACCGTTCTCAAACAGTGGCGCCACTTTCTTCTCGGTCGTCGGCGTTTTAAATGGAATACGGACAACAATTCGTTGACCTTTTACAAAACGCAGAATACGGTCACTAGCACAATCGGTCGATGGATGTACTACATCGACCAGTTCGACTTTGACCCGTGCCACATTCCCGGTCCCGTCAATCGAGCTGCGGACGCCCTCTCACGACGGCCCGAYTTTTGTGCCATTGTGACCACGGCATTCGACCTCGACGACGATCTGCAGCCACATTTCGTCAAAGGCTACAAGTCCGATCCGACTTACTCTACGCTTTACACAGAGCTTTCATCGGATCGCCCGCCGGCTAGCCACTATCGGATTTCCGACGGGTTCCTTCTCCTTCACACAAGAGGAAAGGACTTGTTAGTTGTSCCCCAAGATCGCATCTTACGGACTCGTCTTCTCGGCGAATTCCACGACGCACGACTTTCGACACACCTTGGCGTGAACCGCACAYTAGCACGCCTCCGCCAGCGTTTTCACTGGCCCGACGTCCTTCATGACGTCACGAGGTACATTGAGTCATGTGCAGTTTGCCACCGTAACAAGGGTCGATCTCGAGTCCTCTTCGGCGAACTGAAACCATTGCCGATTCCTTGGGCACCGCGCCTCTCCATTGCTATGGACGTGACAGGCCCGTTCCCCCGCGATCGCCATGGCCATGACGGTATTCTCACGGTCGTTGACCGTTTGAGCAAGTATGCTCGCTTTCTTCCTTGCAAGTTTCATGCTGCAGCACCTGAGCTCGCACGACTCTTGCACACCGGTTGGATTACCAACCAGGGTGTTCCGGAAGACATAGTGAGCGACCGAGATACTCGCTTCATGTCGGCCTTTTGGACTTCCCTTATGGCTGAGTCCGGCACGACAATGAAGCCGAGCTCAGCTCGGCACCCGCAGACGGATGGCCAGACGGAGCGAGCACACCAGACCGCTCAGATGATGTTGCGTACGCTCATCCATCCCGACCAGAAAGATTGGGTTGACCGACTTCCCGACATTGAGTTCGCCTACAACACTTCGGTGCATCCGGTGATCTGCGTCACACCATTCGAGCTACATCATGGTGGAGAGAAAGCACGGATCTTCGCTGATCTCCTTCTGCCACAGGCCGCCGACATAGACGTCCCTTGCTCTCCCGCTTCCGTTCAGAAGTACCGGGACTTGCTGATCAAAGCCGCGCGAATATGCAAAAGGCTCAGATCCGCATGCAACAGCAGGCTAACCGACGTCGACTCCCATGTCCTTTCCGCGAGGGAGACCTTGTTTGGGTCCTCTCCGAGGAATTTGCGCTCGAGCAGGACGTTTCGTGCAAACTCCTTCCGAAATGGTTCGGACCATGGGAAGTCACTTCTGCCGTTGGAGATGACCCCCAGGTCCTTCCTTTGTGGTCAACATTCCCCCGCACCTTCCAGTGCACCGGCTCTTCCACGCATCGAAGCTGGCCATCTACACGCCACCTTCCGCCGATGAGTTTCCCGGCCATCGATCACAGGATCCGCCTTCTATGGACGGACATCAGGAAGTCGACCGAGTCATCACGCACCGCAAGTATGGCAACAAGCCAATGCAGTTCAAAGTCACATTCAAGCAATGTGCGCCTGACGACACTCGGTGGATCTCTAGTGCAGACTTACAGACTTCTGCACCCCTCATCTTCGCCGACTATGAGAAGCGACGCCTTGCCAAGGAAGCAGYTCGTCCCACCCGACCCATCCTGGTATCGGACAGACAACTCCGCCCTCGCAAGTAGCTCGGTCTTTTAAGAGGGGGAGTGTGTTACATCTTCGATGCCACACGGGTCCTACCAGACCCGACTTAGGGCTAGAGGGACACATTAGGGCCTAAAGGCCCGACCTTGGGGGATTATCAGGCCGAAAGGCCACGACTTGGACCAGACTCACGGGCAGGCCCAAACGACATTACCGTTTGGGCCTGGCGGCGCTCTTGAGGCTGCCGCCAGCCGGTTGGAGCTGAACCGTCAATCTCGACGGTTCAGGGCACGGCCAGGCCTCGCAGCATTGAGGCCGGCCTCTGCCCCACCGGTACTAAAGACCGGTCCGGCCTCACTTCGAGGCATCGAGCCACCGGCATAATGCTGGTGCGTATCGGTTGGCAGCGGCAGCGCTATTTTGAGCGCAGGGAGGACAGCAGCAGCAGCGCGAGCTAGCGCAGCAGCAGCAGCGAGCGAGGAGGCCAGCAGCAGCACGACGGCCATAGCCGCCTCGACAGCAGCCGGGCAGGTACCAGGAGGCGAGGATCTCTTCTCCTCCCTCCACGGTCCCATTCCCTCCCCCTCACCTCCTTCCTCCTCTGCCATCTCCCCCTTCTTCTTCTTCTTCTTCTCAGACCTCATCTTCTTCTTCTTCTTCTTCTTCTTCTTCTTCTTCTTCATCTTCTTCAGATTGGAAACTTATACTAGTTGTACAGAGATCAGTGTTGGACTTCGGTGGTAAGAGGCTGTGGTACTTACCGGGTTCAAGACTTGGATACTCGGCTGCATCACAGATTGGACACCGGTTACATTAGGACTCTGTATCTCCGACATTGGTGACTTATTGTCCGCGACATTTGATCTTGTTCGATGACATTTTGGATTACCATATCGGTGACCTACTGGTTTCTATCTCGGTGACATCTAGTGCTACCTACATCTCCCATCTCTCACGTCTCTCCTTCCACCTTCATCTGTGTATGTGCGTACGGGGCCTGAGCATCGTCTATGCATGGCTCAGACCCCACCATCTCACGATTGTATGTGTGTGGAGTGATATCTGTGTGAGTCAGTCTATGTGAGTCCGTCCGTTTATCAGACTTTCGTTGCATACATACTCATCCTATATTGGTTGATCTTTGGTTCTGGCCCATACTCGTTGATGAAATCACGAGTATGTAACAGTTAGTGTCCAACAGGTCAGATCGTATCTTTGAGTATTCCACTGCGTTGTGCTATTTTTGTATGTGTATGGATGTACATTGCTTGTTGGTACTTTGCCGATACTGCATTGTGCAATCAGACTCGACCCTGGACTTGCTCACAACATGCACACTTGAAAACTGATGGCAAAACCGAACTCTTCCAACTCAGAAACAACAATGAACTTGTATTGAATTCAGTCTGAACCAACTGTACAACTTGCGGCTATGGCCGCCGAACACTGTCTCTACCACCAGCCTCGCTCTCCCTCACTCTCGCATGCACGGACGTGCCGAGGATCACCCTGAATGTCCACGCTACACAGTTACACACACACTCTGTACACGTTGTCTGCATTAACAGTTGGGCGGTTATGGCCGCCGTCGTCTTCCTCCTCCTAGCTATGGCCGCCGGTGTCTCTCTTGCTGGCTCACTATGGCTGTTGTCTTCTTCACAGCCCACTTCTTCTCCGGGCACCTGCAGTCCTCCATGCACAAGATACCAAGGCAGCTCTTCCACATGGCACACAGGCAAATGAATGAATGGCTGGACGCTGCCTCTTTATTTATACCTCTTTGGAGGTACCCGGGCCTGTCTCGAAAAGTGTGGGCCTGGGCCAAAACGTGTGGCCCAGGGAAGTTTCCAGACGTTTGGTCTTCTGGGCCAAAACGTGTGAAACCCACAGCGTGCTCCAGAACCTTCCCCACGTGCAGCCCCTACCCCTGGTACTTACTGACTGGACTGGCCTACAGGGACCTACGACCTTCTAGAGCCTACAGACTTACAGAGACTCTAGGCCTCAGTAGACTCAAATAGAGACTTCTTGAACAGACCTTCCTAAGCCTGACGGTAACAGACCTAACTCCTAATCTACAGACCTAGGGATCAAGTCCTACTGTCCGACCAACAGATTAGCCTAGGACGTAGGGCAGGTCTAGGGATCGAATCCTACTCAGCACACAGGTTCAATGTAAAGGGTTAGGGCACTGGGGATCAAATCTTTGTGTTTGCAAATTCGGGTCAACTGAGCGACACCGTTTCACCCCCACCGTTCTAAATTCGAGGTCCTCCGAGAACACTCTAAGGGTAGGACCTTTGCCCTTTCTTTCCCTCATAGGCGTGCACTATGTCGGGAGCGGTTTCTAGAAGCTCTGTTCTTTTAAACCATCGGTCGTCCTTGGGTTCCTGGTATGCGAACCTAACCTTATACTGTTTCTGGGGACGACCTCGACCTCCTGTCCTAAACATGTCCTCTTCCACTATGTGATCTATGTCATATGCACCGTCCATGTCTGGTGGAATCATTGACCTTGGGGAAGGAAATCTGTCGGACGTGGTGCAAGGTAGCAACTTGGACGCATGGAAGATTGGGTACGTGTGGAGGTGTGTTGGGATTTCTATTGTGTAAGACGGGCCGTCCTCTCCTCCCTTGACTTCTAGGACAGGCCATGGTCCTCTATATGCAGGTAGGAGCTTCTGCGAGATGTTTTCCTTTGGTGCAAACTCCTTTGACTTGACCTAGACTAGATCGCCTACCTGAAATTGTGAAGGTGGGCAGTGCTTGTTAGCTTGCTCTATCATCCGATGCTGGGCTTTTCTCAGATTGTCTATGACCTTAGCGACTTATGTAGCTCATTAGGAGTCCTGCAAGTAGCTAGGTGGACACTATTATTGTAGGCGCTTGCTACTTTGGGAAGCATCTCATCCCAGCTTACCTGATCTGGTCTAATAATATTCTGAGTAGCTGTTGCAAGATCTTATTCATCTGCTCTGTCTGGCCGTTAGTCTCTGGGTATTGTCCTGACGACATCAACAGCTTAGACCCATAGACTTTCATAAGATCCTGCCAATTCTGACTAGTAAACCACGTGTCCCTATCACTAACTATGGATAGCGGCATGCCATGCTCGCTTACCCAGAAGTCGAAAAACTTACTAATGACTAAGTTTGTACGTGCCTCGGAAGGCAGGGGAACAAATACTACATACTAAATCGGTCTACTATGACCATGACTTGAGTTTTTTCGTGACTGCTTCTGACCCCGGTATCCATAAAGTCAATGGAAACTGAATCTCCGGGTCCTAAGGGAATAGGCAAGGGTCTAAGAAGACCTAGAGGGGCTCTAGTTGTAGTCTTATTACGCTGACATACCTTGTAGTTGCGCACGTACTCTATGCAATCTGCTTTCATACCTGGCCACGTGTATGACATCATGAGATTAGCCAGAGTCTTCTGCCATCCGAAGTGCCCTTTTGTATCGTGGCATTCCCATAAGATCAGACTGCGGATCTCTTCACTATTGGGGACGCATAGTCTGTCAGCGACATTGGTCTTCTCAAACAGTGGCCCATTCGTGGTCCGGTAGTGTGGTTCACTATCTGGGGCTTCCTTTACTCTTTTCAGCAGCTCACTGTAGATCGGGTCATGTGCGTAGGCATCTCTCACCTTCTGCTGTAGATCGGCCCCTGTGTCTAGCTAGTGCACTGTCGCGCCGAAGTAATCAGCTCTCCTACTCAGAGCCCATGTAGTCAATTTGGGCGTCATCTTGGCATGTGTTTTTAGCCATCTAAGTGGTTTGAGTAAACCTTGAAGTGCCTCCCAAGCAGGTAGTGCTTCTAGTGGTCTAAAGCCTGCCTGAGAGCGTAGAGTTCCCTCTCATATGTCGATGCTGCGACTTTCTCTGAGGGCAGCCTTGCTGACATGAACTCTACGGGCCTATAACCGTTGCCGTCATCTTGCTATAGGACGACACCTGTGCCATACTGACTAGTGTCTGTAGTGACAACAAATAGTAATGACGGGTCAGCAACTTTGAGGACAGGGTATTCTATTAAGGCCTTCTTTAGTTTCTTGAAGGCTGACGTACAATCCTGGTCCCACTTCCAAATAGTCTCTTTCTTCAGTAACCTACAAAGGGGAGCAGCGATCGTGGAGAAGTTCCTTATGGACTTCCTGTAGTAGTTAGCCAATCCTAAAAAGGAACGCAACTCTGTCAGCGTTTTAGGAGTCGGCCAATCTCTAATGGATGTTATCTTGTTGTCCTTAGGCCGAATGCTATCGCCGTCTAGTACATGGCCTAGGTAAAGGACCTCTGTCTTGGCCCATTCGCACTTCTTTGGGTTAATCTTGAAGTTAGACTCTCTCAGCTTGCTTAGAATCTGTCGTAGATGGCCCTCATGTTCCTCAAGGGTCTTGTTGAACACTAAGATGTCGTCTAAATGAACTACGACGAATCTATCTAACCATGGTCTAAACAAGTCGCTCATACAGCGCTGGAATGTTGTCGGTTCATTAGTAAGTCCAAATGGTATAGCGAAATGCCCATACCTTTGCATGAACGTCGTCTTATACTGATCGTCAGGATGCACCTCTATCTGATGGTACCCCGATTTCAGATCTAGCTTTGAGAAGTACCTGCATCTCTGCACTCGATCTAATAAGTCATCTATACGGGGTAATGGCTCTGCATTCTTGATTGTGATGGCGTTCAATCCCCTGTAGTCTATACACATGCGTAGCTCTCCCTCCTTCTTTGGGACAAGCAGAACAGGTGCGCCAAACAGTGACGAGCTAGGCCTGATCCATCCTTTTTCGAGGAGCTCGTCTAACTGTCTGTGAAGCTCCTCTAACTCCTTGGGAGACATCCTATAGACTGCTCCCTTAGGCGTTCTACTGGCAGGTTCTATCTCTATACGGTGCTGGATCGGTCGGGGCACTACTCCTGAAGGTGCTTCCGATAAGTCTGTGTACTCTTCCAGCAAACTGGCGATAGTAGGATGAATCTTCTCTTCCTCTTTAGGCTCGTCAGAAATCTGCCTAACATAGGCTACAAACACCTGCTCTTCACGCTGCTCCTTTCGCACAAGTCTGGCGAACGTAGGAGCGCTGAGACAGCAATGGGCAAAGGGGATTATCTACCCCGGACTCATGGAAAAGGCGGACTTGCTTGACTTCGCCAGATGCACTAGGGAGCCTACACTCGTGCTCTCTAAGGTGCAGTGTAGCTCCTGCTGCCTCTCCCCAATCTGTGCCTAACACGATATCAAACGGGAGACTCTCTTCTACGAGGAGGGTCAAGGAGTGCAGTACCTTTTCTACCTTCCGTTCTTTCTCTAGGCGAAAATAGGCATGGACCCCCTCAACATACTCTTCAACGTGCATCCTACTGTTGTTGCAAGGATGCTGATTATAGGTTCCTCTAATCGCCGAACTTTTAGATTTAGCTTCAACTTCTTCAGCGCTCGACGACTAATATAGATCCTAGTTGCCCCACTGTCTATTAGGGCACCTACTCTAGCTCTAAAAATCTCTACGTCTGAGGATCAGTTGTCCTTTACTATCCTTCTTCATCTTGGCCCAGGCTCGCCTCCTATCTTAACTCTTCGGCTAAGCCGGTGAGGGAAACGTCTAGAGAGACCCTAACACAAGCAGTCTCTGAACAACTTGCAAGACGCCGACCTGCAACCTCTGCCATGGAGATATGTGGAGTGGGAGACTCTACTTCGCGCGCACGATCAAATCCACATACTCCTGGGGTAGGGGCAGTTGCGACCCCTGCCGGCGGCTGTCTTTTGCTGCCCCAGACGCAGCACGGTCCCTATATTTAGGACATAATTTTATGATGTGGCCTGGGTCCCCGCAGAATACGCACTGAGAACTATTAATGCGTCCTTGCCATACTTCTTGATTTATGCCCAGATCTAACCTGGGTCGGCCTTTGGGCCGGCCTGGGTGCCACCTTCCCTGTTTGGGGGGTGACCGACTGGAACTCGAACGGTTAGACGAGGGACCTCCCCTTCCTCCCGCTTGGCGGTTGCCGTTGCCACCAACCCCCTGGCTGCCTGGTCCTCGGCCACCTTGGGCCCGACCATTTTGGCCGGACCTTTGTCCTCCTCTTTGTGGCCTCCCTCCGGCCGCGACAGCAGCGTAAGTTCTCCCCTGGCCTGCGCCACTGTCCTCCTCCTGTAGTCCCCACTCATTGTCAAAGTAGGGAACATCCTCAACACCACCTTCCTCCATCGTCAGTATCAAACTGTCTTTGGCCTTAATTTGGCCGGAGATGGTGCGTCCATTCCACGTTTTCCCCTTTGACAGATCCTTGTGCCAGAACGTGGTAACTGGCGACGATTGGGCGGCAAATGCAACTGCCTTCCGACTGAGAGTATCGTACGTCATGCCCTGTTGATTCTTCTTCTCGAAGAAGTGTCAGGCAGGGCACGGTAGAAGAGGTTAAGAAGTCGCGCATCCAGTACTCCATGCCCAGGGACCGCAATAAGTTTGTCCATGGCGGACTTAAGAGCGCGCAAACTCTTCCACTGGCGAGTGTGTATCATTTGGAGTTTGTTGGAGGCTTTAAGCCCCCGCTTCACATAAGAAAATCGCTCCCTGAGTGATTTCAGGAACTCTGAGAGGGGTGTCAGTCTAGAATAGGTGACCATATCGTTCTCGCAGTTTGCAGCGCGGGCGAGCGACCTAGCAAAGTTGGTCGCCTCATCTCGAAGGGCCTGGAAGGCCACCAAATCGTGGTCCTCAGGCGTGACTTCTTGTAAGTACAGGTAGGAGTGCACGTTGGCCTCCCAGTTGTCAAAATCCTCCCCCTTCTTTCCACTGAAGGGTTCGGGGAAACGGACCTTAACTTTCTCGCGTCGTGGTGGGGCTGTGTCGCATACCGTAACGGTACAGACCAGAACAAGAACCGACCTCTCTCACATAGTACAAGATAGCGCAGCGGAAGGCTTAAATACCAATGATCCGAACAATCAATGTTGCAATGCAGACCAGACATACGTCATCATCATTCCATGGTGTGAAGGGGTCTGGCGCTCACACAGGAAGAATGCGCAAGTCTCCAACCATACACAGACGAAGAAGAGGGGGGTTAGACGAAGAAGAGGGGAAGATGGGAATGTCGTCAACACCAAGTCTTCGGTACAGGTCCCAAATAATCCCTCATCAAATGTCTAAATCCCAATGTTGAGTCTGGATCCAAATGTCGTCAAGTCCCAAGGTCACCAATCTCTCTCTCTCTCTCTCTCTCTCTCTCTCTCTCTCTCTCTCTCTCTCTCTCT
>BFEA01000005.1:6096657-6109329 GCA_003427395.1 Chara braunii | reverse complement strand
GTGAAGGTGGTGCCTTGTTGCAGGTACATCGAAGACGAAGCTGGAGCTATGGCGCCACAGGTAAGTCTCCCTGGCCTCCGCCAACCATCTCTCTCTCTCCAATGCTACTCTAGCTCCTAATAGCGCCCAGCGCTGAAGACTACTTCTAACGCTACTACTACTACTGCAGCGCTCCTCCAAAGTGCTGTTGCCGAATCCTGAAGACTGCCTCCTGCCTCCTGCACGTGAAGTGCCTGGGAAGTCCAAACTGCCTCCTGCCTCCTGCAAGTGAAGTGCCTGGGAAGTCCCTATGAACTGCCTCCTGCCTGCCTGCAGCCTGCAGGGCGGGCCAGTCTTATATAGTGCTGGCCCGTCCAGGAGGCTGCTCTTGCCAATGCCAAAACGTGCCAGACCCTGGTGTTGAAGTTCAAACAACGGTTGTCTTGAAAACAGGCCCAAAATGGCCTGTGCTAAAACCCTGGTCTGGTGCCTAAGTTTAAGGGCAGGTCGGCTTTATGAGGGGCCTGAAAATGCCCCTTGTTTTCAGGTTTTTAGGCTGAAACGACACAGGGCCTATAAGCCCTCGTTTTCAGGCTTTCAGGCTGAAATGACACAGGTCCTGTAGGCCCTTGTTTTCAGGCTTTCAGGCTGAAAACGACATAGGGCCTGTAGGCCCTTGTTTTCAGGCTTTCAGGCTGAAAACGACACAGGGCCTGTAGGGCCCTTACTTTTACTTGTTTGGTCGGGCCTTGCAGGCCCGTGTGGATGCGCAGTATGCGATAGGCTGGCTCCTCTTCCTTAGGAGCCGCTAACTTTGCGCCTTCAATGGCGCCAGTGCAGAAATCCTTTGTCTTGCTAATTGTCAGGTGGACCTGGTCCACCAAGTACTTCATCATATCACGTGCAAAATCTTTAAATCCGGCACGTATTCTATCTGTCTTTACATCTAAGCTGCGGATGTACTGTGTTTGCTCGTGATGTGCTACACTTTGAGTCAGGGTCTCAATCTTAGTAGCTAACTCGGTCTCAGCCCTGATCTTCCCCATCCTAGTCTCTGCCGCTTTCAGGTCCCTTTCTGCTCGCTCCGCCGCCTCCAAACGCCTAACTTTCTATTGGGACAAACACCACTTCCATGCCCTCTGTTGTTCTTCTTCTTTCGCTCTTCTTCTAACAGGATCCCTTTCTGTCTCCAATTCCCTTCTTGTCGCCTCTCTCTTCTTGGGGTATCGCCCACTCTGCCTCCCTATCTTCCCCGAGCTCCAAGTGTGCGGTCCATTCTTTTGTTGTCTTCTCAATCTTCTCCTCCTTACGTGTGCTGGCTTCACCTCTTCTCCTTACCAATGGCACTTTTTCTTCCACCTGTTTTTCGTCTTCTTCTTCTTTTTCCACCTCCGCTTGAATAGCTGCCATCTTCTCCTCCTGCTCCTTCGTCCATTTTTTCAGCTCCTCCTCCATCTGTTTCTTCTTCGCCTCTTGCTCCTCCAACAGGGCCAGCATCTTGGCCTGCTTGATTAACCCCCTCTTTTCCATTCTCTCCTTCCTCTCTCGCAGAATAGCGGCAGCTCTCTCCTCTTGCTCCTTGCTGTAGCGGGTGGTGCTAGTTCCAAACCTAAGGTCCACCATGGTGATGGTGCACAATCAACAACAATTCCGCGCCTCAACACGTAGACCGAACAAGTTAAATTCTATCGAGGGGTCTTGATTCACTACTCGGGCTAGACTTACGATTCTATGACCACAATCACAGTCCTAACGACCTGGACAGAAGTGACAGGGAGATATGACTGACTGACCTTGACAGACTTGACGTCAGCAAGTACCAGGGTGAAGGTGCACATCCACGGGGTAAGGGGATAGGCCAGGGCTTGGAAGGATAGTACGGGTAATCTTCTTGCTCCAGCTGGGTCGACGCTCCGGTCAACGGTCTTGGTCAACTCGCCGGTCAATGCTCCTGGTCAATGCCCTGGTCAACTTCGGTCAACACCCTTGGTTAACTCTCAGTCAACGTTGGTCAACACCCGGTCAACGCTCGTGGTCAACGTTGGTCAACTCTTCTAGCCAACCCTCCAACCTTCCGGCTATGGTGGACCTTCTTCTTTGTCAAAACCTTCGTCTTCTTCACCTCAGCTATGGCTGACTTTTTCTCCCTCTTCGTCACTTTCTTCTTCCTTTTTTCTGCGTCTATCTCTTCTTCTTGCTGGTCGTCTTCTTTCCCGAGCTTGGCAGCTATGGCTGCCGTCCCCCCTCCTCTCTCTCTCTCTCTGTCTCTCTCTCTCTCTCTCTGCCGAGCTCCGACTATGGCGGCTTCTTCCTTCTTCCAACTCGCTGCTGCAGCTCCGCCGGCGTGGACAACGGGTACCAGCTCCGATACCAATGCAATCAGACTCGACCATGGACTTGCTCACAACATGCACACTTGAGAACTGATGGCAAAACCGAACTCTTCCAACTCAGAAACAACAATGAACTTGTATTAAATTCAGTCTGAACCAACTGTACAACTTGCGGCTGTGGCCGCCAAACACTGTCTCTACCACCCGCCTCGCTCTCCCCCACTCTCGCATGCACACACGTACGAGGATCATCCTCAATGTCCACGCTACACAGTTACACACACACTCTGTACACGCTGTCTGCACTAACAGCTGGGCGGCTATGGCCGCCGTCGTCTTCCTCCTCCTAGCTATGGCCGCTGTCTTCTTCACAGCCCACTTCTCCGGGCACCTGCAGTCCTCCACCCACAAGATACCAAGGCAGCTCTTCCACATGGCACACAGGCGAATGAATAATGGCTGGACGCTGCCTCTTTATTTATACCTCTTTGGAGGCACCCAGGCCTGCCTCAAAACTTGTGAGCCTGGGCCAAAACGTGTGGCCCAGGGATGTTTCCAGACGTTTGGCCTTCTGGGCCAAAACGTGTGAAACCCACAGCGTGCTCCAGAACCTTCCCCACGTGCAGCCCCTACCCCTGGTACTTGCTGACTGGACTGGCCTACAGGGATCTACGACCTTCTAGAGCCTACAGACTTACAGACAGACTCTAGGCGTCAGTAGACTCAAATAGAGACTTCTTGAACAGACCTTCCTAAGCCTAACGGTAACAGACCTAACTCCTAATCTACAGACCTAGGGATCAAGTCCTACTGTCCGACCTACAGACAAGTCCTACTGTCCGACCTACAGACAAGTCCTACTGTCCGGACGTAGGGCAGGTCTAGGGATCGAATCCTACTCAGGTCACTGGGTCTATGCACAGGTATAGGATAGGTCAAGGGATCAAATCTCACTCAGCACACAGGTTCAATGTACAGGGTTCGGGCACAGGTCTGGGGATTGAATCTCTGTGTCTGCAAAGTCGGGTCAACTGAGTGAAACCGTTTCAATTGTCCATTCGGTCCTTATCATCACTTGGCTGATCCTTTGGCTACATTTGCATCGCTGGGACTATTCTGAGCATGCTTCACAGGGCCTGCCGCAAAACTTCCTCCTTTGAATTTCAGGCCCCTTCTCATTTGCAGGAACGCCTCCCTCCATGACAATCAGGTTGGCCCAATGCCCACTTGGTGGATCCCCCGTAGGAGGTAGCCTCCCCAGACTAAGCGTTGCACCTTCCTTCCTGGGCGACCCGTATTTGTTCATAATCCACATATTTTCGTCTATGCTCTCTCTTTGTTTTAGTTTTTTTTTTTCCTTTTTGAGGTTTGTTGGTTTGCTGTGACGTGCGAAGTCACGACGCACATGCATCAGTCAGCATCATCGTAAGCATCATCGTAAGCATCGCAAGAAAACACGTACAGAAGTTGCAAAAAGTCAAGCAGCACTACAATGGATGTTCCCTCCAATACAGTCTCTACAAGGAGGACTTCTCTGGTGTTATGCTTTACAGTGTCCGGGTTAATGGCCTCTATAATTTGCCTTGGCTGTTCCAGTTCCTCCAGTCGCCCAGGTGCATTATGTTTTTTGGAATGTGTACAAATTGACGTGCATCCTGGCATAGGTGTTGAGGGAAGTAAGGCTGGACAGGAGGAGCGCATACCAGTTCCGCACCGAAACACCAGGAGCCCATATCAGTTGCCACCCCGCACGTCAGTAGTCTATACAAATTCCCAGTGTCGCTGGAAACCAGGAGCCCATACCACTTCCAAGCCTGGACACCAGGAGCCCATACCAGTTGCAAGCCTGGACACCAGGAGCCCATACCAGTTGCAAGCCTGGACACCAGGAGCCCATACCAGTTGCAAGGCTGGACACCAGGGACCCATATCAGTTCCGAGCCTGGACATCAGGATCCCATGCCAGTTCTGAGCCTGGACAGCAGGAGCCAACCCAGTTCCTAGCCTGGACACCAGGGGCCCATACCAGTTCCCAGCCTCGACATTGGGAGCCCATACGAATTCGCAGAGTGGGAGCTCATACCAGTTCCCAGCCTGGACACCAGGAGCCCGTTCCAGTTCCGACCACACCAGGATCCCATGCCAGTTCTAAGCCTGGACACCAGGAGCCTACAGTAGATGAGTTCCGAGCCTGGACACCAGAAGTCAACCCAGTTCCAAGCCTGGAGACCAGGGGCCCATTCGAGTTCCAGCCTGGACGTCGGGAGCCCATACCAGTTCGTACCCTGGACACCAGGAGCCGGTACCAATTCGCAGACCGGACAGCAGGAGTCCATACCAGTTCCCACCCTGGAAACCGGGAGCTCCTGCCCTGAAAGCACACCAGGTTCCAATGACAATCAATTCTGTGTAAATTTCTATATGGGACGCTGGGCCCGGTTCCCAGCACGTGCTGCTCCCCACGAATAGATTGGAGCCTTGTTCCCAAAAAAACAAAAAAAAAAAAACAAATAGCTGCTGGTTTTGTCAGCGCCCTCCTTAACATCAAGAACGAGACTAGGATATTCACCACAAGTACTAGTGGATAAAACCACCAGGCCTCCTTGTCCACAAAGGAGTGACAAGAGGAGACCCGGATTTACCCCTGTCGGGCTGCCAGAAACCAGAATTGTACTGGGCCTTGTCAGGCTCGCCACCCAACTCATTTTCAAACATAAACCCAACTCATTTTCAAACATGTATGGAAATCACATGTTGAAGGTCTCTCTCAACACTTCGTGTGGCTGCATCAGTAATATGGCGTCGGTTCATGGATGTTGTGTGCCAGAGTTGCATCCAATCGTCGGGTTCGTTTCCAAAATCCACGAGCTTTCCCTCAGTTCAACCACGAGTTCGCCATGGCTGACATTTTACCCATTGAGTGTGAACTAACACAGGTGCATGCAGACTGATGCCGCACATTGAAACCATGGCGTCTATGTGCGTCTGTGATAGCATACCAAGGCCTGCTGCGTAGTGGTGATTTTAAAGGAGTTGGTGGTTTCCTACGGGGCTGATTGTACCAAATGGACAGAGAAGTTAATCATGGCCTGGAAACCTGCATCGCTCTATGGTTGATTAATTGAAAAAAAAGGAGTTTCAGCTTCCAACATTGTCCCTTTCAAAAAGAGTAAATCCTTCCTCGAAAGGAAGCAATCAATGCCGCTGTCTAAGGGTCCTTCAGCCATAATGAGAGCATAGAGTGGGTCATTGTTTTCTTTCTTTCTTCAAGAATCAAAGCATAAACTTCATTAATAATACAGTGGGTCATATTATAATAACAAGTGGACCCACATCTCTGCGGCCCAACAGAGGGGATGCGATAAGACGATGGAGGAGAGGTGAAGAGGGAAATGGAGGGGACGGGGCGGGAAAGAGGAAGAGGATCATCTGTAGCCGAGGGCATGAAAAGGAAAACACCACTTCTCCTCCTCCCTTTCCTCCTCCTACTCATCTTACTCCGGCTCCTCCTCCCGCCTGTCGTCTTCCCCCTCCTCGTCGCGCTCCTTCTCCTGCCACTCCTCCCGTTTGTCGTCCGCCTTCTCCCGCTCATCGTCTTCCCCCTCCTTGCATTCCTCCTCGCGGTTCGTCGACCTCTCCCTCCCCTCCTCCTCCCGCCCCTCCTCATAGCGCTCCTCCTCCTGCCACTCTTTCTCCCGTTCATTGTCCACCTTCTCCCACTCATTGTCTTCCCCCTCCTCCCTGCACTCCTCGTGCCACTTGTTCTCCTCCTGTTCGTCGTCCTCCCCATCCTCCTCCTTCCCCTCCTCCCGCTCGCCATCCCGCCCCTCCTCCCACTCCTCCTCCCGTGCAAAATGGAGTGAGTCTTCCGCTGGAACATGGGGAGATACACGGCCATATTTTTTGTCTTCCTGTTCATTGTCCTCCCCGTCCTCCTCCTTCCCCTCCACCTGCTCGTCATCCCGCCCCTCCTCCCATGCAAAATGGAATGAATCTTCCGCTGGACGATGGTGAGATACACGACCAGATTTTTTTGTCTTTCCTGCATGCGGTGCTCCTCTTGTTCGTCGTCCTCCCCATCCTCCTCCTTCCCTTCCTCCCCCTCGCCATCCCGCCTCTCCTCCTCTCTCTCCTCTTTCCATCCAAAACATAATGAATCTTCCGCTGGAGCATGGGGAGATACACAGCCATATTCTTTTGTCTTTGTTGCATCGGGTGCTCCTCCTATCCGTCATCCTCCCCGTCCTCCTCCTTCCATTCCTCCCGCTTCGCTCCTTCTCCTCCCGATCCTCCTCCGGTGAAAAATGGAATGAATCTTCCGCTGGAACATGGGGAGATACACAGCCTTTTTTTTTTGTCTTTCCTGCAAGCGGTGCTCCTCCATTGTCCACAGCCTTTTTTCTTTGTCTTTCCTGCAAGCGGTGCTCCTCCATTGTCCACCCCGTCCTCCTCCTTCCCTTCCTCCCGTTCGTTATCCCGCGCCTCCTCCCATTTCTCCTCCCATTTCTCCTCCCGCGCAAAATGGAATGAATCTTCCACTGGAATATGGGGAGCTACACGAACATCTGTATGTTGTCCTCCTGTTCATCCTCCTCCCCGTCCTCCTCCTTCCCCTCCCGATCGTCATCCTGCCCCTCCTCCTCCCTCTCCTCCTCCCATGGAAAATGGACAGAATCTTTCACTGCGTGTCTCACACACACACACACACACACACACACACACGGAGCGGCAGAAGACAGCGCCCGGCTGTCCATTCTGGGAGGTCGTCGCAAACACTCTATGTTAAACCACCAGTACTTCCTGAGTTGTGCCCATTAAGAAGCCACAATTTTAGGAAACGTGCGGATTCATCCGACTAGAAACGTTTCTACTCTATTTTTTTCCCACGGCCGATAGCTGGATCAAGTGCCCTTGCAGGATGCTTTCTCGCGCCTCATCTCAAATGGATGTCGACGCGAATGCACCCACGTCATGTCAAACGCACGAGGCACAAGACTGTCAGTCGGGCCGTCTCAAACCCACGACGTGAATAGACCTTCTGCTGGTGGGGGACACAGACCAGCGGGCCACTGAAAAAAAAAAAAAGAGGGTCATGGAAGATCCGCTAATTCCTTTAGTTGTATAGGGAAGCTGATGTTTTTTGGGTGTCCATGCACATAATCTGATCTTGATTCTCAATGGAACAGGCTTCGGGGGAAAAAAAAAAAAGGAACAGGCTTCCAGGTCATTCTGACGAGGGGGACATTTTGGACTTGATAAGCGGCAATGTCCTTCTTCCAGTTCTAGAACGACCCGGCTCTCCAGTGCCCTAAGATTGGCAGGTTTATTGGCCCCAATTTTCCCCAAAGGGCTGGGCGGGCCCTTTTGGTTGGCCCTCTAACCCCTTTTGGGGTGACTGGGAACTCCGTGGTCCCCTTTGTCGGCCCTGAAAGGGTTAAGAATTCAACTTAAGAGTCCCATAGTTGCGGCACAGTGGTACGGTGCGCAGTGCAGCGCGGAACGCTGTGCGCCATGCGCGAGAGAGTGGTGCACGTGCACGTGCGCGACAAAAAAAAATAAAAATAAAAATAAAAATAAAAAAATTTAGGAGGTCCATAAAATTGGCACTAAAAGGGTTAGGACTCAGGAGCAATGTATTGGCTGCTGAGGGTTACTTTTTCTAAAGGGTTGAGAGGGCATGGTTGTCCTTGTATATTTCACAAAGGCGCCACTAACCTTACCCTTTTCCGATTGTGTCAGCTATGGTAAACCTGTGTTGTACGGAAAATGCCAAAATGATGAGAATTTGACAAGGTTTATTCAAACTTAGAAATTGATTAGAAAAATGAAGAAGACAGATTCGGGTATAGGGTTTATAAGGAGATTAGGCTACTCAGTAGCCAGAGCAGGACTGAGGAACTGAGGAACTGAGGTTGACAGGACCATCTGTTCTTCCATGATGCTGGACCCGGGGCTAGGTCCCACTTACACGAATTAAGCCATATTGACCGTGGATAACAAGGATCAACGGCCAGAATCTCTTAATCCGTGCAAGTGGGACCTTGACCCCGGTTTCCAGCATCAGCCAAAGCTGGGTAATGGCCCCAGTACCCGGGTTGAGATGTGGAGGGATTCCCGGCCTCCTTGATTTTCATATAATGAAACGCAAACTTCCACCGAAAAAAAAAGAAAAAGAAAAAGAAGAAGAAAAAAAAAGACAAACAGCCTGAAACAGGATGGGCTGTGTGGAAAACTGCAGGAACTCTGAGCCAAGACTGCTTTAGAAGCCAGCAAACTTCAGGGGGGAAAAAGAAACCAGCAAACTCGATGAAGGAGGGGGGAAAAAAAAAAAACTGGCAAACTGACAGGCACTTTCTTGTTCGCCTCTTGTCTGAAAACGTTTCTGTTCCTTAGATGATGGGGGAGACAGCATCGCTCATCAAACAAGCAGGCAAAAAGAGCACGGACATTTTTAAGAAGGTTGCCTCAGATGAATTGGAGCTGAGAAGAGGTTTCAATGCAAAGGAGAGTGTGAAAACTATAAGGAGTAGGAGTTCGAGTCCTGCCAGGACAACTGTAGATGCAGGAGACGGGGATAGTCCACACAGCTTGCAGTCGCCTCTGAAAGGGAATTCTGATAGTCCACACAGCTCCAAGTCCCCTCTGAGAAGGCATGTGTCTGACTGAGTCTTGAGGATCTATGAACAAAGCTGAGCCAATACCTCATATGATCCTGTATGTGTTGTCCGGTACCTTTCCCTCGCTTCGTCTTCGCTTCAGATGCCTGTGGCCAGCAGCGCATTGTGGGTGCAGATGCAGGCCATTCTCTGCCTGCAAAGCGATTACTGTCATCAACCGAATAGAATATACTGCCATCTTAGCTGTATTTGGGGCAACTTTCAGTCTAGATACAGCCATAATGACCTTACAGTGTACATTGTTTTTGTGGGTTTAGACCGTAATCCTGTGTCCGGTACCTTTCCCTCACATCTTCGCTCTGATGCCCGTATCCCATGAGTTCTGCAGAGGGGGGACATTCTGTCTGCGGGTCACAAAGCTTGTCCTGTGATCACAGCCTACGTAGCAACAAGGGATGAGCACCCCTTCTTGGGAGTTCTTGCAATGAAAAATTGCTGCATACAGATTTGTGTGTTTTTTTCGACCACCAGTCCCCTGCAGGTGATTTTTACTTGAAGGAAAATTTGAGCCGGTCCGACACCCTTGCAGTGCTTGTTTGAGGTCTGGCCGGTGCCGCAAGGCACATGGGTTGAGTAGAGTCTGGGTTCACAAGGTCACGGATGTACATCCATGAGGTGGGGGGGTGAAATGTCCCTCAGGGGGCTTCATGTCCATCCCAGCTCACTTCACCTATTGGTTAACTGATCCACCTTGTCTGTGGCAGGTCATATACGTTCGATTCCTAGTGAGTTGGTCTTGGCTGCTTGTATGCCAGCAAGCAGGCCAGCACATCAAAAGTGTGACCTCCGCGTATATGTAAGAAGAGATAATGAGCAACTGGTGATCGGAGGGGGCAAAGTTCCTGGAAAACCCTGCATGCAGGGCATGCTCACCCCTTCTGCACAAGGGCACTGGTGGTTGGAGGGGGCAAAGTTCGTCGAAAACCCTTCATGCAGGGCATTCTCACCCTACTACTCTGCTGAGCGAGTGTCCCAAGCAAAACAAATGCATCCGGGAAAGCACTAGCATGGACGCACCAACGGAGTGCTTTCTGAACCACTCCTTGTTCGATGGTCAGAGGTCGCGCCGTTCACCTGTAACAACAAGAAGGTGCGTCAAGATGTGTGCAAGTCTTGGACGTGATGTACCCAGGCCCTTGTCATTGCGAACTGCGCAATCCTGCAGTGTAACTTGAAAGCACTGTTCAGTCAGCAGCAACTAGCCATGTTGTAATCGGCAGGATAACTTTATACGAACTGCTCGGTCAGCAGCAGCGTGTTGTAACAAGGGCCATGTAGTTCCGAGTGTCATAATCTCGCAGGGTGACTGGAAAGCACTCCCGTCTTCACCCAAATAGAATGCCCAGTCATTACAGCTGTATTGGGGTGAGCTTTCAGTCCAGGTGCAGCAATAATGACCAGGTGATCTATCCGGGTGAAGACGGTAGTTGGTCAGACCGAAGGACATGGTGCGAGGGAAGGGCGAGGGCACATCAGGATCAGAAGTCGGCAGAGTGAGGCAGAGCTGGCCAAAGCAAGGTCAGGAGTTGGCAGGCTACACCAAAACATGGAAGGACTGGTCCGGCCGCTCGGCAAGCTAATCTCACAAATAGCACCACAACTGTGCGATGAGGAATGAGTGTCATTGAATACATTTGACTTGATGTGAAATGAAAGAGTTGGTGAATGCATGACACCCCAGCATCAAAGCAAGCACAGAATAGTCATCCTCAATAATGTCACCAGAAGCATGGGCTGCAGGGCAACAAGAGCGTGAAGGCCATCGTCAAGGACCGAAATTGCCATCTAACACATTCCTGGTTTCAATAGCTGCCTTCTCCCCTCAACAGATCGCCGGGTTATTATGGCTGCATCTAGCCACCAGCTTGGGTCAAATACATTCAGGATTGCTAGGCAGTTGCCGGGCAGGACCTAGGTCATTGGTGCTCAAACTGAGGGCATACTCACGCTGGGAATCTTTCTACTAAGCTCTGGACGTGATTGCGGTCAGATGCATTCAGGTTTGGTCGTAATTGCAGTCACATACATTTAGGAAGGTGGCAGTGAGAGTAGGAGACCTGCTGCGGCATTGGCAATGCTTGATTCTTAGCATTCTTTTATTGTTATTTTTGCTGATCGATGCAGAGGGCATTTGTTAGGCATTCCCACTCGCTTTGCTGCTCGCCAAATCTGAAAAACGGTGTGTATATTTCCAGTTGTAAGGGAAAAATTCACACCAGCACTTTTCACCCAGTCTGAAAAATGGTGTGCACATGTGTATGATATATCCAGTATTCACATTTGGTGAATATATGTTTTCTCTGTTGCTTGTTCGACTGGAAATTTGGCAATTGCATGTTTCAATATTTGGAATTTTTGGAATTTCAACTAGTTTCACTGATCTAATAGGTCTACTACTTGTGCCCCATCCCTCCCTCTAGGGATCCAAAATATGTAGACTCTTGTAGAGTGAATAGTAGTTCTACGTATTATGTGCCATAGACCCCCATAAGGTTTGCAGAGCAGAAAAAAGGATGGCATAGCCTCAAAATCTGTGGTGAAGCTTGGATGGATGACTGTTTTCCTCGCCCCTGTTTCCCTTTGCTGTGGCCACAAGTGATGGCCTACACATTTCACAATGGAAACAGTGACAGGACATGACTACTTCTCGTATATGCTTTCCCTTATATTTGTTTCTACAACATGGCCAGCTCCCGTCAGATAGGCCCTTTCTCTGCCTCTGTCCATATCTCTCTCTTTGCCTATCTGTCTCTCTCTCGCAGTCTGGCCCCTTCTTCTTCTTCCTCTTGTTGTTGTTGTTGTTGTTGTTGTTGTTGTTGTTGTTGTTCTTCTTCTTCTTCTTCTTCTTCTTCTTCTTCTTTCTTCTTCTTCTTCTTCTTCTTCTTCTTCTTCTTCTTCTTCCTCCTCTTCTTCTTCCTCCTCTTCTTCTTCTTCTTCTTCTTCTTCTTCTTCTTCTTCTTCTTCTTCTTCTTCTTCTTCTTCCTCTTCTTCTTCTTCCTCTTCTTCCTCTTCCTCTTCCTCTTCTTCTTCCTCCTCTTCCTCTTCCTCTTCCTCTTCCTCTTCCTCTTCCGCTTCCGCTTCCGCTTCCGCTTCCGCTTCTGCTTCTGCTTCTGCTTCTGCTTCCTCCCCCTCCTCCTGCTTGTGGGTGCTCGTCTCCTTCTTCCTCTTCTTCTTCTACTCTCTCTCTCTCTCTCTCTCTCTCTCTCTCTCTCTCTCTCTCTCTCTCTCTCTCTCTCTCTCTCTCTCCGTCTTTGTGTGATCACAACATACACAACCGCACAAAAATGACCAACCTTGTGCTTCGTTTGTTTTACTCTGCATTCCGGGAAGCTTTGGGTCTGATGTTTGTGATTATGATATAAAACGAAGAACAGTCTCGCTTAGCTCTCTGATTGGTGGACTGAGCGGTTGGGATAGGGTTCATAGTACCGCGCTCTTCTAACATTCTCTAGTTCATTTCCTAAGCATAGCCCCCGAGATGCGTAAGCTGCTTGCAGCAGTTCACATCAATAGCATACAGCTATTGTGCCTTACTACCAGGAAACCATAGCCACCCACTTCTGGCGTATGTGACAACCGACCATGACCTTTCTGGAAGGTAGCCATTTCCATGTAATGCATTCATCAATATTTTGTGGTCATCCCCATGTTTTGTTTTTGGGAAAACTGCATCTGTACCCCAC
>BFEA01000005.1:6041260-6052766 GCA_003427395.1 Chara braunii | reverse complement strand
CATGCTTGTGTCACACTCATGCTTTGTCAACTCTAGTCTGATTCATCCTTGGTTGTTCAACTAGTCACATGCTTGTGTCACACTCATGCTTTGTCAACTCTTGCATTTTGTGATAGTCCGATTCATCCTTGGTTGTTCAAATAGTCATATGGTTGTGTCGCACTCATGCCTTGTCAATTCTTGCATTTGGTGATTGTCCAATTCATCCTTGGCTGTTCAACTAAGTCACATGCTTGTGGCACACTCATGCTTTGTCCATTTTTTGCACTTAGGTGTTAGTCCGGATCTTTGTAGACTGGTCGAATTGTCATGAACACAACCCGACAAACCCTCCTCCGTGCTCGAAGGTAGGTAGGAAGGTGGTGGTGCTGTTGCTGCTACTGATAACACTGCTGTTAATGAGGACCGCTGCAGCTGTTGCTGATGACTGACCAGGCCAGGCTGCTGCTGCTGCTGCTGCTGAGAACCGTTAGCTGGTCTCCCGGAGCCAAGGCCAGTCCGGAAAACGCTAAGGCACCGGTGCGGCCCCGGGGCGCCGGTGGCCAACACCACCAAAACAGGGGTCTGAGTACTGTGACTTCACAGACCCCATATCCTAGGCATAGATAGATGGCCTGCAAAATCTGCATACCATCCGAGTCCATTTTCCTATGAAAACAGAAAATGGACTTCCCCGAACTGTTCACTTAGAGCCCGGACAATGCCCGAAAAAGGCATGACAAGGCAAACAGCAACGGAATGAAACCAAACTTTATGGAGGTCTTCCATAGGGTACAAACAGGGAGCCCACCAAGTAAGGAGTGATTTTGACGTCAATTCGGGTAGGAAATACAAGCCTGTGTGTTTCGGTCCTCCCTCCTCTAGCAAAAACGGCAAAAATCTGCAAAATCTGCAAAATCTGGAAAATCAGCAAAATCTGCAAAATCTGCGTTTTTCTGAAATCTATGTTTTGCGAGTCTGTGTTTTTTTTCTGCATATCTGATGTGGGGTTTGTCGCTGCACACCCGAGCTTTTTGAAGTCCGAGACTAGGGATAACTTAGGGGGAGACGAAACCGGACAGTTAGGATAGGGGGGGGAGGGGGGGGATATCGGCCACCATGCATTTTCCTCCTCCTCCACCTTCTTCACCCACCCTCCATAGCCAAACTCCTCACACCACCTCCCTCCTCCACCTTTTTCACCCATCCTCCATAGCCAACCTCCTCACACCACCTCCCTCCTCCATCCCCTTCACCCATCCCCCATAGCCAACAGCCTCCCACCCTCTCCCTCCGTCATCTTCTTCACCCATCCACCATAGCCAACCCCCTCACGCCTTCTTCCTCCTTCACCTTCCTCACCCATCCACCATAGCCAGCCACCTTACACCTTCCCCTTCCCTCATCTTTTTCCCTCATCCACCATAGCCAACCACCTTACACCACCCTCCTTCCCCATCTTCTTCAACTATCCTCCATACCCAACCACCTCACACTCCTCTTCCACTTCATCTCTGTCACCAACGAAAGGCCGTGGCCAAAGGAACATAAGGAGGACAAGGTGTAAAGAGGGAACCTTAGGTAGGACGGCAGGATAAGTAGGGGATAAGTTGGATTAGGCATAGGAAGTCTCTTTCCTTTCTCTCTCTCTCTCTCTCTCTCTCTCTCTCTCTCTCTCTCTCTCTCTCTCCTCTTTTTCCTCCTCTCTCTTTCTCTCCCTCTTCATCTTTCGCCTTGTCGTCCCTCTTTTCCCACGATCTAAAACCTTGACCTTACCTTCACCCTCCCCTCTCGCCTCTTGTCATGTAATTAGCCCTTCCCCTCTCACTTGTTACATTGCTAGGGAAATAACAGTGGAAGGAATTTTTCCTCACTTGGTGGAGAAAGTGGGCAGGGGAAGGGCGGCCGGTCCCTTGTGCCGCCAAGAAGGAAAGTAAAAGGCACTTGAGAGATTGGAAGGAGACAAGTCCAGGAAAAAGACTAGAAAGAGTGATAACTTGAAGCAAGGTCAGTTGACTCAACCAAACCCAGGATTGCATGACTATGAGAAGAGGATGGTCTGTCTGAGCTCGAGAAGAAAGGGAATGGGAAATAAGTCAAGGGCAAGGGAGGAAAGATAGGCATGTGGGAAGGGCTATGTGTTGACCCCAAATGGGGGATCGTATTGACCTTGACATTTGTACTTGTGATTGGTTGTGCAGGTGAGTAGCTTGGGATGACTTGAGCGGGATTGGGTCGGGGAGATGCCAACAAAGGGGAGAGAGACGGATGAGCAAAAAGGCTATGGGCCTTAGTGTAAACTCCATCAGCGAATGGGTCTTGGTGAATGCAGTTGTGTGTGGGTTGAGCAACGAACAAAGTCTTGATTGACTGAATTATGATGTAGCATTGGCCTGCGTAAGAAGGCCCCAAAAAGATTAAGGGGCATGCGCCGTTGGCGATGGATGGAATGTGCGGAACACGAAATGCATAGGGACGGAGGGAGGAGATGGCACCGCGCGCGCCCCGATGATGCCACAAGATTGTTGCTTAGGGAAAAGGTGTGTGGCCTAAGGATGACGCTTAGCCTACGTACAAAAAATGAAAAATTCTCAATAAACCCCCCTTGGACTATTTGAGTATTGAAAGGAGCATTTGCCTGAGAACACAACCAAGAATCTGAAAACTTGCGCTTCCGAAAACGATTAGCGAGACTACCACCCGGTATGAGGGCTGAGCTACACCCCCAATGTCAAAGCTCTCTCGCACCATGGCCCACCCCCATCCATCTCAAAGCACTAGGTGGGGGTGGCCCCGTGACAAATGGCCGGCACCCTGAGCGTGAGCGTGGGCGGGCCGAGCCAACTAGGACCCGCAGTGGGGTCGATACAGGCTCAAGAGTCTAACGGGGTTAGGCCTTACGAACATCAACGGGTCGAGCTCTTCAAGTCTTGACCATGACGTCGAATCCCCGACGATAGATGGTGGCGAAGCTGCCGAATCGGTTGTCGATGGTGGTGAAACCGTGCATGCGGTGGATTGTTGCATGTGGAGTGGTTGGTCCAATGGTGGGACCAAGTGGACAGTGTAATACTCGTAAGATAACTGAGGACTTGCGACATGCGCCTCCTCCCGAGATGTGTAGGAGGCCACTAGCAAGGCGATCGAATATGGCGGAGTGAGAGGTGGAGTCGCCTCACCTCCCGCGCAACTCAGTTTCCCGAGTTGTGGTACTGGCTGTCCGTTTCCGGTCGGCGATGCGGTTTTCGCCTTCCCTTTTCCCCGGGAGTTGTTGTTGCTTCGCGACTGGATGACAACGACATGCTGCGGATGCGGACCAAATTTTCCCTTCTCCACATGGGTTGGCTGCCACTCTATCTTCCCGTGTGCAGCAGCCCGGTTTGTCTTGATGATCTCTCGGATGGTTCGAAATGCAAGGACTTGAGCTTTTCGACGCTAGCGGCTTCATGCCGCTATAGCAGATCCAGGGCCTCCTTGCAGCGTGCCTGGGTATGTGCGTCTGCTTCGGCCTGAAGCCGCTGCTTTTCAGCTGCTGCCTCTGCTTCAGCCTGTAGGCGGGCTGCCTCAGCTGCCGCTTGGCGCTGTACCTCAACCTCGATCAGTGCAAGATGAGCTAGAATCGGCTGATGGTACTCGTCAATGGACTCGCCGGCCAGTTGGCCTGTCATGCCCAATGATGAACCCGTCATGGTGGCGGGGCAATGCGGACGTTGGTACTGCTGTTGTCGTGGTACTGTTGACGTGGCACTGTTGCTGATGTGGCACTGCTACTGTCGTGACACTGCTGATGTGGCACTGTACCAAATCGAGAATGCAGGCAAAGGGTTGGGTGGGAGGGAAACCGCAGGAAGGTAACCAACCAAATTGTACTTTCCTCCCGGTCCTAATCAACAGATCAAAATAAAAATAAAAATAAAAGACGAGGATCAACCCCCCCATTTTTTTTGTATATTTGTCGATCTGCTATTAGTGAGGCATTTCAAAGGAGTACTATGAGCGAGATCTAGGCAAGGTTCCCCAAAGTTTCTGCTTTAAAAAAAAATGCGATCTTGAAAAACAAATTTGCACGAAATAGACTCGAGGTTCCACTTTCAGAGAAGAATAAATCCCGTTTCCAAGAATATGACAACCTCCTAATGGAGATTCGATTTTCATAAAAGAATAAATCTAGTTTCCGATAATATGACCACCTCTGTCGTTATCCTAATATGCCTAGAAAACAAAATGCTAATATCAAAAATTTTAGGCTATTTAGAACGAAATGTTAATATAAGAGATTCTCATATAAAATGAAATGCTAATATCAGAAATTTTCAGATATTTGAAATGGTAATATCAAAAATTTTCAGATAAATCGAAATGCTACTATCAGAAATTTTCAGATAAATCGAAATGCTACTATCAGAAATTTTCAGATATTTGTTGAAGAAAGAAAAAAAAATTGTAGAGATTGGACGAACTCCTACTTGATTTACTAATAAACAATCAATCAATCAATCAATCATTCAATCATTCAATCATCAATCATTCAATCATTCAATCATTCAACAATCAGGAGATCAAGCAAGATGGCTACTTGATTGGGCGGATCCTTTGATTGAGAGGTTCGTTCCGACACCAAATTATTGCATACCGTAAAGGTGCTGACGAGAACAAGAATCGACCTCTCTCACATAGCACAAGATAGCGCAACGGAAGGCTAATATACCAATGATCCGAACAATCAATGTTGCAATGAAGACCAAACATACATCATCATCATTCCATGGTGTGAAGGGGCCTGGCGCTCACACAGGAAGAATGCGCCAGTCCCCAACCATACACAGACGAAGAAGAGAGGAAGATGGGAATGTCGTCAACGCCAAGTCTTCGGTATAGGTCCCAAATAATCCCTCGTCCAATGTCTCAATCCCAATGTGGACTCTCGATCCAAATGTTGTCAACTCCCAAAGTCACCAATCTCTCTCTCTCGTAGTCTGCAGATGCTGAGAAGTTAGGTAGCGAGAGGGTGAGGGAGAGATGATGGACTTAGAAGAGGAAGAAGAATAACTCTCTCTCTCTCTCTCTCTCTCTCTCTCTCTCTCTCTCTCTCTCTCTCTCTCTCTCTCTCTCTCTCGTACTCCAGTACTAACCTTTGAAGGTGGTGTCTTGTTGCAGGTACATCGAAGTCGAAGTTGGAGCTATGGCGCCACAGGTAAGTCTCCTTGGCCTCCGCCAACCATCTCTCTCTCTCTTACGCTACTCTAGCTCCTAATAGCGCCCAACGTTGAAGACTACTGCTAATGCTACTACTACTACTGCAGCGCTCCTCTAGAGTGCTGCTGCCGAATCCTGAAGACTCCTCCTTGCCTCCTGCACGTGAAGTGCCTGGGAAGTTCCTATGAACTACCTCGTGATTGCCTGCAACCTGCAGGGCGAGCCAGTCTTATATAGTGCTGGCCCATCCAGGAGGCTGCTCTTGCCAATGCCAAAATGTGTTAGACCTTGATATTGAAGTTCAAACAAAGGTTGTCTTGAAAATAGGCCCAAAATGGTCTGCTAGAACCCTGGTCCGATGCCTAAGTTGCAGGGCAGGTCGACTTTATGAGGGCCTGAAAATGACCCTCGTTTTCAGGTTTTTTGGCTGAAACGACACAGGGTCTGTAGGCCCTTGTTTTCAGGCGTTCAGGCTGAAAATGACACAGGGCCTGTAGGCCCTTGATTTCAGGCTTTCAGGCTGAAAACAACACAGGGCCTATAAGGCCCTTACTTTTCCTTGTTTGGTCGAGCCTTGCAGGCCCGTGTGGATGTGCAGTATGCCACAAGATGGGTGCACTGATAGCTGGTCAGAACCAGATTCTGACGGCATTGCAGGCGCCTCGACCTCCGGTGAGGCAACCACAATTTGTTGTAGTTCCCCCTACGGTTGCTTGTCCGGTGATGACGCTGTCGCTGACAGAGAAGCTCTTTGCCCCTCAGTTTAGCATGCCCCCATCAGGTGGACTAGTAGCAAGTAGTAGTGGGCAGATTCTTGTACAACCTTCTTCATTTCCCCAATCAGTTGCTCCTGCTACAGGGCAGCCACATGTGCAGCAACCTTTGCAATAGGGTCCGTCGCAACAGCAGGTACCGCAGCAACAGCAAGTGTCGTTGCAGCAACCAGTGCCGTCGCAGAGGCCTGTTCCACCAGTTTGTCAACCGATGCAGCAGGCACAGGGGGTTGTACATCCCATGCAATGGACACCTAAGATACCCTTGCCGAGTCCTAAACCCTTCTCCAGCGATAAGAAAAGGACGAGGACCTGGATACCTGGGTGAGGACTTTTTGGAAGGATCTGCAACTAGATGGTTGAATGGATTAGTACAACAGTAGGGCTACAGTCAGAACTTTGATGGTCGGGCACATGCCGGGTCATTGGAGGCATTCGTACAGCTGGTCTACCACAGGTGGCATGACCCCCAAGGGGCTCAGAAGGCCACCGACTCGCTTGCAAGTCTAAAATCAAAGAGATATTAGACAGTTTGTGAGGTAACCGATGTTGTAGAGCGACTGATCGTTGTCCCAGGTGTGTAGTACGAACCGCATGTCCTCTTGACGACTTATTTGAGATGTCTACCTATAGATGTAAAAAATAAGTCGGTCGATGAGGCCTCCATCGACATGCATGACTTTGCTTCATTCGGCAAGAAGGCCTTAGACATTAAGGGTAGGTTTGGGAGTGCCCAGTTGGGACCAGTAAATGGGAGGAAGAAGAAGCTCCCTCAGGATTGGAGGAAGAAGGGCAATCTCATGTTTGTTGACCACAACGTCCAAGCAACTGAGATTGACGATGTCTCTGACCTTGGGGAAGAAACAGAGATAGATGGGAGTGGGGAGACTTCAGATGGTGGAGTAGCCGCGCCGATTAGAGCAAAGGGTACGGGGGCCCGTAAATAGAAGGTAGGCCGGCCCACGGTCAAAGTGACCAAGGACCACCCATATCAGTGAACCTTGGTCTAGAATACGAGGTTAGGCGAGACCATGTTGTGCGAGGCGCTTGTCTCAACTATGGCCAATATGAGCACATAATGAGCAAGCGCAAGAGTAAGCGGGTCGCTGGGCAGGTACCGTTCTAAATTGTGACAGTTGCATCTTCCAACTTTGGTGGCGCATCTGCGAGCACTTCCCAAGGAAACACCTCGAGCCAGTCAGAGTGTTAGCCGATTTTACTCGTGCAGAAGTGGTTACTTTACTTTCTTCATTTCAGATGATGGTCAAGGCTATTGACCCCTTGATCGCTCGACAGACAGATCCGGACCAATCAATGCTTTGTTCGATGGATGTGTTTGAGTCCATAGAGGAACTAGAGACTGAATGGTTAGAGAAAGACCCTTGAGACTCCTGGGCGATGTTGAACAAAGGTCCAAAAGGTGAACATTTCGTGGTAGAAGTCAATACAGGTGGCCGAAAGGTTGGCGCCTTTGCATACATAGGTTCTACTCAGAATTTTATTAGTCGCGTTTGTGTGGATAGGCTGCGCTTAGGGGACCAAGTGCAGCGGCTTATCAGATCTGTAGCATCTACCTTAGCCAACAAGCTATCGGATCTGTAGCATCTACCTTAGCCAACAAGCACTTTGTGATAGCCAGAGACTATGTCAAGGACGTACTATGTACCTTCTCTTATGGAGGATGGGAACTGAGACACAAAATCTCGTTCCAAGTGAGAGACAAACTACAATTTTACATGTTGTTAGAAATGTACTACCTCGAGGTTGCTATGCCTCAGGTCGATTGGGATAGGAATATGATGATCCACAAGCTGTCAGATCGAAGGACCATTAGGCTGCAAAAGTTTAAGGCTAGTAGACTAGGGGAAAATTATGGTTGCATGTGCACGTCATGTTTCTATAACTATTATAAGCAAAATTGCGAGGAAGGTATGTAACTAGTCTTTGTCTTTGAGAAAGGGGAGGCAGTAAAATCACTCCCAAAGATAGAAGCAGTCGTTGTGCAATATTAAGACCTCTTTGAGAAGCCTAGGGGTGTGGTAGGAAGGGAGATTGTCAATGCTATTGAAGTCGTCCCCGATAGCGAAGTACCTAACGGGCGGATCTATAGGATGTCTCCTTAGGAGTTGGATGAGCTCTGCCGCTAACTCAAAGAGCTCACAGAGAAGGGCTGGATACGGCCAAGTACGTCCCCCTACGGAGCGCCAGTTTTATTTGTCCCAAAGAAAAGGGGGACACTAAGGATGTGCATTGACTAAAGGGGCCTCAATGCCATCATTGTTAAGAATGCGGAGCCCCTATAACGTATTGACGACCTCTTGGATAGAGTGCAAGCATGTTGGTACTTCACAAAGATAGATACAGAGTCTGAATACCATCAAATTGCTATTAGACCTGAGGACCAACACAAAATCACCTTTCTGACCAGGTACGGTCTTTACGAGTTTGTGGTGATAACTTTGGCCTATGCAATGCTACTAGAACGTCCCAGCACGCAATGAACCGGTGTCGGGCGACCAAATCTAGTCGGTCTCCCGAAATGCGGGGATTATAGGGCCACACCTACTGATGATGGTAAATTCTAACAGCCAATGAAACGAACGTGAGCCGAAAAAACGGGCCACCCAAACCAGTTACCGTTTTCCGCTCTGGCGATCATATATGCTAGAACTACTTTTATCACAAATAACATATAAGTTTATTCTACTTTGGGAGCTCCATGATGGGGCAATTTAGACCCTGCGAGCATCGCTACTGGTGCTTGATCTCGGCTGCATGCACGGGGCAAGTGATTTTGAGAGGTCAAGCCGGGGGTGCTATTTTATTTATTCTTGTAGCTATACTTAAAACCAAAGATAAAGAAAAGTAAGATGAAAAGGACTATGAAATTCCCTGATTATGTTGTTTTCTCGTTTTTGCATCAAGATTATGTCTCCTTGGTAAACCACCCCGATTCTTATTGTTCTACCATCCACCTTTGTGGGCCCCATTTATTTGTGCGTCCAACCCTCAGACTACTTTTTATATGGACTAAATGAGTGACGTGGGTAAGAAGAGCTCTATCGCCCTATGATTGATCCCGCGCGTAGGGAAAGTGGATTGTGACTTGGGACGAAAGACCAGGCTCGCACGCGTTCAAACAACGTCTACACAAAAAGTATCAAGACTGCACAGAAAGTATTACGAGTGCATCGACGACTGAAAGTCAACTACATCGAGGAATGGACTCTTCAAGTCAGCCTTCAGAGCGAAGCTACGAAATCGTGTCCAAAAGCTATGCAGGTCATACTGGAGATGATCTACGAAGAGAAATTTATTGATTGCAGTCATGCTTTTCAGCCTGGTAGAGGCTCCGCCGCAGCTCTGACTCTTGCGAGCCTCTATGTAGGAATAAAAAAACCCCAACCTACATCCTTCTGCGACAGGAGGCAGCCAGCCTGACGAGTAATGAGCGCGGCCACCGACTGGACGTGATAATTCATAATGGTATCGGGGCAAATCTCGGAGACCCGTATGTACCCCTCCCCAAGCTGGACCGGATGCAGGCAGGCGCGCGGAAAGTCTGATCATCGAAGCACTTTGGCCAACCTTGAGTACACAACTACATTTGGGGACATAACAGAGAATAGATCCCTGATCGGGTCGAGGCAAAATCACGAGCTCGGGGACGGTCTGTAACCACCTCGTGGCCGTAGGTCGCGAGCCTTTGGGGCCAGATGCAGGAACGGGGGTGCGACCGGACGGACGGGTCTGAACCGAGGAGTTAAGAGGGCAGAGACAGAGAAGATAGGGGGAATTTTTTGGAAGGAGACCAGGGGAACCGGACGTATGAGAAATCTACTTGGATCGAAGGGAACCTGGCATCCGGCTGTAACCGCCTCGAGGAGCGAAGAACAGTCGTGTGCACGCAAACAGGAGATGGACGTGCGAGAACGGAGAGTGAGCGTCTCCTATCAGTAGACGAACGAAGAAGGGTGCGAGTGTCCATCTTCGCTAGAGGACAACATACGAACTTGCGTGAGGGAAAGAGTGTTCCCTCCCGAAAACACCTCAGTGCGACCGGAAGATAACAATCGCTCAACAAAGGGAGGTTGCAGGAGAACGCCGACGACTCTCTGTGGAGTCGCTGCCAAATGCGCTAGCACGAGCGAGCGAGGACAGGAAGGCTAAGTCGTTCTCACGAGTTGAGTTGTGGGGAAGCTTAGGTTCTCATAGCTTGGCAGCGCGGGAACTTTGGTCGGCGTTGCGCACACTATCAGAGAGCCTCGTTAGTCGAAAAAGGGGCGCTCGAAGAGACTGGGAGGGGACGAGAGAGAGAAGAGGAAAGAAGGGAGAAAAGTGAGGGAAAAGAAAGCAGAGGGAAAAAAGAGTGAAGAGAAAGAAGAAAGAGAGAAGCAAAAGGAGAGAGAGAAGAGAGAGTGGAGAAAATGGAGGAGGGAAGAGAGAGAAAGGAAGAGGGAACATACGGAAAGTGAGAAGGAAGTAAGTTAGGACTGAGGAATCTGACCCCGAAGACGTTAGGGTGTTTGGGTAGACTTCAGATAGTTGACTGGCTTTCTTGTGAGCGAGTTCGACGCCAGCGGAGGATACGGGATGAAGAGGCGATAAACAAGTGACTTGAGGGGAGCTTGAGGCACACGACGCACTGAACGCTCCCAGAAAACGCGGCGGTTAGGCGAGCTTTCGCCACAGCTCGATGTCGAGCCCCAAGAAGCGATCTGGAAGCATAGGCTCGGGGCATAACAGGTGGGAGTACAATTTTAAGTGAAAATGCACGTGATCTCTTCGTCGTTTGACTGAGGCCGAGCACGAGGAGCTTGAAAACGCGCCTCGAACTGCTTCGAGGCGACATTCAACAACTAGTAGTCAGTGAGCATGAAAGCGGGGTGCGGAGTGGGATAGGAGGTGGGACCAGAGGTGAAGTTGGTACGAGAGCGAAGAGAGTCTACCAGCTGGTTTGTTTTACAGGTTCTGCTCGGTGGTTCTACCCGCTGGCTCTGTTGCTGCGTCTATTCACTGGTTTAGTCTGCGGGTTCTAATCACTGGTTTTACTCGCTAGATCTGTCTTTTGGTTCAACTCATAGGACTCATCAGCTGGTTTTGTTGTTGTGTCCACTAGGTGGTTCACTTGGCTGGTTCTGCTAGCTGGTTTCACTCGCTGGATGTATCTGTTGGTTCTACCTGTTGGACTTATCAGCTGGTTTTGTAGTCGGGTTCACTAGCTGGTTCACTTCGGTGGTTCTGCTAACTGGTTACGTTCGCTAGATCTGTATGTTGGATCCACTTGTTGGTTCCATACGTTGGTTTTATCCGCTGGCTTTACGTCTTGTCTCTGTTTGTTGGTTCAGTCCGAAACCGTCTGACGAATCGAGTAACGTACTGTAGCGGAGCCGGCTAGCTCCGTGATCGCACCTGTAGTAACTTCATGCGACTAGGTAATCGACGAAAGTAGAGGGTGAGAGGTGCCCCATGAGCAGGGTTGTCGAGCCCCGGCCTCGAGGCCCTGGTGGGGGTCCACGGGTCCGGGGGTGGGCACCCCCAACCCCGGCTCCGGAACC
>BFEA01000005.1:6024574-6040882 GCA_003427395.1 Chara braunii | reverse complement strand
GGGGGTGTTTTGGCGAGGGCGGGGGTCGGGTAGCCCCGCGTCAGAGGTCCGAGGGTGAAACCCCTACCCCGGCTTGGGCCCCGGGTAGAGGGCTTTAGTAAGTGGCCACCAACTCAATGTGACTATGTTCCGAGATCAATGGGGGCTTTCAATGTGTCCTTGTTACAGGCAGCAAACGTCTAAGTCAGTGTTCTCTGAGAGCTCAAGTTCAAGTTCACGATCGAAAGGGCAGCCAGTGCTCTCGTCTTTTCACTGTTTGGATCTGCGACGAAAACTTTTGGACTGTACTCGGTGGTTGGCCATGCTATTCTCGTATCTTCAACTGTTGGATCTCTTCGAAACCGCTACGGGTCAGACTGAAGGATTGGCTGCAAGAAGAAAGGTATTCGTTTGTGCATCAAGTGTGTTTGTCGAATTACCTAGGAGTCAATGAATTGAATGTGCCAGAGGCTGCCGAATTTGTAATCCCCTGTACCCCAACTAACACTGATAGATGCCCTTATAAGAAAATTTTACTTTGCTTCTCGACAGGGGGGGAAGGAGGTAAACTCCCATGGGAAAGGAGGATTGCGGGTTTCTCTTATCGGAATGGGTAACTGAGTATCTTGTGTGAGGAATGGAGACCCCAAAATTTTCTCCTTGATAAGAACTTGCTCTAATTTAACGAACATTTTTGTTTTCTCTCTCTCTTCTATTTTATTGCTAAGAACGGTTCTCGAAAGTGATCTCCCTGCAGGTTTCCAAGGGGGGGGAGAGTGATAGGCGACGCAAATCTCAGATACTCTACTGGTCGTTGTAGACCTCTGAAGTGGGCGCACCGAGTGACAGGCGCTGTAGCCCCTGGGTTCAGCGAACAATAGAGCCCCTCCCTTAAGTTTTCCCCACAATTTTGGTGTTGTTGTCGGGGAGGGGACAGCACCCCCGGAACGTCGGCCTTCCCTATTAGATGTGTAGCATCGCGTTCAGGCTCAGTGACCGAACACGAACGCACGGTACTGAGCCCGAACCTGACCCAAAATCGATCGAGCCCGAACTTCTTTTTTTTTTTTTAATACATAATAGGGGGTGAGGGGGCCCTGGGGCATTGCTCATCACTCTTGAACATATACACACACATACATACACACACACCACACACTCACCACACACCCACCCCACACCCACCCCTCATACACCCCACGCACCACATGCACACGAGGACGCGTTCGGCAGCCCCCTGATTTGCGCTCGGCCGAACACGTTCGGTTCTCGCTCGGTCGAGCGTCCGAACATGTTCGGCTGCTCGGTGGGGCGCCGAACATGTTCAGTGTGCTACACAGCCTACTAGAAAGGGGATGCATCGAACAAAATTTTGATTAGGTTGTAAAGTGAATTTTTTTCGTTCTGAATTTTGGTGTAATTTACGAAAAAAGAAAATATCTTTGATTTTTTTCATAAAATTCAACGGAAAATAAGTATCTAATTTTATTATAATTTATTTCGAATTCAGTCTTAAATCTGTAATATTATGTTTTTAATTCTTCCCGACCCATGTGGGGTGGGGAAATGCTGTCAAAACTTTACAAAAATTAATTTTAATTCTGTTATAGTCTAGGCTACCAACCGCATTGCCCAGGTCCCGGGTGGCTAGCCCGTGCAAGGACCAGGAAAGGTCCCAGCAAAAAAAAAAAAAAAAAAAAAAAACCGAAAAAAACTATGTTATACAGAAAAATAAACTGAACAACTTTTCCCACAGGGTCATATCGAAATTCTGCACCAAATTTAGAAACCAAAATAAAATTAAAATATATACATATATATTTGTGACGATATATATATATATATATATATATATATATCGTCAAATAAAACTTTAATTGTTTTTGGCCCGGTCGGGCAAGTGATCCTGGGTCACTCTGGTAGCTTAGGTTATAGTCTCTTTTGAGTTAATTCCAAATTAATTATATTTTGTTTAAAATTTCCCCCACCCATGTGAGGTGGGGAAATGCTGCCGAAATTTTATTGGAATTAATTCTGAATTTGTTATACTCTGTTTTGAATTAATTCCAATTCAGTTATAATCAGTTTTAAAATTTTCGGACCCATATGTGGTGGGGAGATGCTGACGAATTTTTACCGGAATTAATTCTGAATTTGTTATATTTTGTTTTGAGTTAATTCCAATTCAGTTATAATCTGTTTTAAATCTTCCCGACCCATAAGGGGTGGGGAAGTGCTGCTAAAAATTTACCGGAATTAATTTAGATATTGTTCTATTTTGTTCAGACTAATTATGAGGCTGCTATATTCTGTTTTCTATTTTCCCTAAAGTTAAAAATAAAAAAGTCATTCAAAGAAAAATTCAGTTAAAGCTTTTTAAAATGATTTAAAAGTATTTTAAAATTGTGTATTATTTCATATAAAATATAAAAAATCATATAAAAATGATGTAAAATTTTGAAAAGGGTATTAAAACTTGAACGCTCAAACATATGGGACCCCTTGGGGATGCGTTTGGCCGTTCGGGCCGAATGCGGACCAAAAAAAAAAAAAAAAAAAAAAAAAAAAACATCTGAAAAAAAAATATGTTATGAAGAAACATAAACTAAACAAGATTTGCCTGAGCATTACATCCAAATTCCTTGCCAAATTTGAAATAAAAATAAAATACGAAAAATAAATACTAATAGCAAAAATAAAAATAAATAAAAATTAATAAATTTAGTGAGCTCGCGAGCACGTTTTCGACACCGTCATCTTTGTTTATTTTTTGTTTTTTTTTGGAAATGCTAAATGCCGTGAAAATTTACAGATGTGTACTTCCCGTAATGCAAAGCACACTACAAAGTTTCCAACAATAATAAAATTGTTTAGACCCCGAACTAAAGTGAAAACAAAAAGTAAAAAGTGAAAACAAATGTGGGCAAACATGTTTTGACACTGCCATCTTCGGCAATTTTTAATTCTTATTTGGCTGAGCCAAAAAATGACTTGAACATTTATAGGCGTGTACCTCACAAAAAAAAATTCAGAAAAAAACGATATTTTTAGGCCCCGAAATAATTTTTGGCGGGGGCCGAACGCCGTCGGGTTCGGACCTGTCTCTTATACACATCTAGATGTGTATAAGAGACAGGGCGTGTACCTCACAAAAAAAAATTCAGAAAAAAACGATATTTTTAGGCCCCGAAATAATTTTTGGCGGGGGCCGAACGCCGTCGGGTTCGGACCCCGTACGGAACCGCGAACGCCTGTACGTACGGAGGTCTGACCGGGGACATCCGTACGTATGGGCTGGTAACCCTGTATATATATATATATATATATATATATATATATATATATATGCCCCTCGTTTGTTGTCCTCTTCTCTCTCTCTGCCTACGGTTTTACCGGGCAGTTCTGTTTGTGACGATATATATATATATATATATATATATATAGGGTTGTTAGGCCGAACGTACGGAGACCCCTAAGTTGACCCCCGAACGTTCGGGCGCTCGGGTCCCTGTACGGGGCTCGAACCCCACAAAAAAATATTTTGGCACCTACATATTTTTTTGTTTTTCTGATTTGTTTTTTTTTAGTTCTTTGTGATGTAAGACATTTGCCTCTTAAGTTTGAAGCCATTCTGTTCAGCCAAAAAAAAAAAAAAAACGGCAAAACGGTGGTGTCAAAACTTGCTTGCCCACTCACTAATTTGTTTTTTCTCCTTTTTCACTTTTTGTTTTTCCTTTATTTCGGAGCATGAACAAAATTATTATTTTTTCAAACTTTATTTGTAGATTCTTTATTATGTAAGATACACATATATAAATTTTCATGGCATTTATCACAGCCAAAACAAAATGAAAAATCGCCAAAAATTGTGGTGTCAAAAATGTGCTCGCCCACTCAATAATTTCATTCTCGTTTTTTTTTTTAAATTATTATTTATTTTTAATATTTGATTTTTATTTCAAATTTGGTAAAGAATTTGGATGTGACGCTGAGGCAAATGTTGTTCAGTTTATTCCGCTGCATAACATATTTGTTTTTTTAATTTTTTTTAATTCTGTTTTTTTTTTTTTTTTTTTTTGGGTTTGCGTTCGGCCACACGGCCGAACACGTCGAGAGGGGGTGCCGAACGGTTGGGCATTCGGGTTTGGGATCGGCCCTTCCTGAACATTGGCAACCCTGTATATATATATATATATAAATACTTGGGCGATGTATAATTGTTATTTATTTATTTAAAATCCCTTAAAAATTCCCGAGGCGTACACTAAGACCCTTATAGACACCAGGGGGCATTTGGGAGGTCGTTTGGAGTAAGGGGGGAAGTTTTGGACTCATGAGCCTTCTCTCGAGCCAGCGAGACGAGAGGAGTGGCCAAGGTAGGCGTTCATATCGGAATACCCGGTCAGAGACAGTTAGTGAGGTTTCTACCCGACGCCGAATCGCAAGGGCTAAGTCGGTCTGCGATAGGAAATCGACTCTCCGACTAGACCACTCAGACGATCACACCCCGGAGTACCACAAGTCTAGCTCAAAGGGAGTGCCCTGTGACCGGGAAAACTCTCGCCAGAGGCCCAAGCTCGCGGGCAGTCGCTTCACTGGGTGTGCTCTGATGGACTAGGGTGCCCTCCCTTTACGGGGATAGATTCACGAATGTTGACTTCTAGGGCTAAAGCCCGCCTGACCCCGTATGGGGTGGGGAAATGCTGCCGAATTTTTTTGAAATTTCAAGCAATTTATACACCGTACACTGACCTATGTTGTGCCTTGTACTATGTGCAGTGTGTGGTATTACCATCCCTGATAGAGCAAGTCTTACGATGCGCATAAGTCTTCTTGAGCTGCCACAAGTCCCTTAGGACTATGAGGTCTATTGGACCACCCTGATAGACCCGCCGGAGCTCTATGACGACGGGACCCCCGAGATCCCTCTGATAGGTTTCGGCAAGACTGAGGGATGGACCGACAGTAGTCCACGGTATGTGTTTGTCAGTGAGGAGGTATGGATGTGGATATACCACGCCTCTGCCTGTGAGTGTGATAGTCGTGGACGGGTGGTACCGGTGTAGGGTCAAACCCCGTTAGACTTTCGAGCCTGTGTCGACCCTGCTGCGGATCCCAGTTGGCTCAGCCCGCCCACGCTCATGCTCAGGGCGCGGGCCATTCGTCGCGAGGTCACCCCCACCTAGTGCTTTGAAATGGATGGGGGTGGGTCATCGAGCGAGAGGGCTTTGACATTGGGGATGTCGCTTAGCCCTCACGCCGGGTGGTAGTCTCGCTGATCCTTCGGCAAAACGCAATCTTCTTGATTCTAGTTGTGTTCTGCAGACAATTGCTCCTTCCAATACTCAGACAGTTCAGGAGGTCCTTTCAGACTTCTCTTTTTTTATGCGTAGGCTAAGCGTCATCCTTAGGCCACGCATTCTTTCCCTAACATCATGACCCTATGACTTCATCGGGGGGTCACACGATCTTCCCCCTTGGTCAGCCTATGCATTTAGCATTCCGTGCGTCAACATCATAGCTTTCATCAATCCCCCTTAGTCTTTTCGGGGTTCCTATCTTCTTAGTTTTGACCCTTCCTATGCCCAAGGTGCAGTCTGTTATTTATCGGACTGCAACTGTGGCTCCCCCATACCCATGGGAGCCTCCTTTTGCCTCTCTTTTTCCCAAGTTGTTGCCCCTCCTACTCTGATTTTCTTCCGGAGGCCTATTTTTCACATGGAGCCTCTCTAGGCTCCATTTTCTTCAAGGTGGCTGATCCGGGATATCTCGGATTCCTGCCATGCCTTTCTCCTCAATTTATTTTGCTCTCTTTTCTTTTTTTGGTCTTCCCGTTTGCTTCCACTAGTGCAATATTATTGCCCGTCTAAATCTTGATCTTGACAACATACCTTTCCTTGAACATATTTTTCTCATGGTCCTCCACAACTTTTTCCTTAGGACTTCACAAATCCCCGCCACTTGTCCCGCGCTAGTCCCCGACACTTATCTTGCTGGTGATCCCACAGACACTTGTCCCGCAGGTGATCCTGTCGGCACTTGCCCCGCCGGTGGCCCTACCGGTACTTGTCCCAAAATACCATTATTTTTCTCATATGGTCCCCGACACCTTTCCTTATGGTGTCCCGGTCTCTCTTGGTGTTTCCCAGCCTATGGCTGACCCCTTTCTAGTCTCTTTCCATGTCCCACCCGCCATTGGTCTTTTCGGTCGTGGCCTCCAGTCCTGCGGTTCCCGTTAGTTGTTGAGGGTGTCCTTCGTGTCCTTCTTTTCTAGTGTCTCGTGGCCGTCAAGGCTCTTTTTCTCATGGTTCCGATTTTCTCTTGTGGTCCGCCACGACCTTTTACTTGGCTCATGGCCCTTTGACCCTTCTCATGTCGCACTCTAATGGCCTTCTCGGCCTCATGCTATGTTCTCATGTGTCCGTGCCCCAACACTATTTTCTTAACTTTCTTGACTCCTTTCTTTTTGTGGCGCGCAGCCTAGGGCATTAATTTTCCCGGCGGTCCTTCTTCTTTTTGGGAAGGGGGACCACCTTTACTATTCTCTCGTGACCCTTTGTTGCTTGCTATTCTACTAATTTATTATTGGTTCAATGGTTCTGGCAGCCCGGGGCATTCTCTAGGCCCCTAGGCGCCGACACTCATGCCTTAGCCCTCCATCCTTCCTATTTCTCTTGCCTCCTGATTTCTCTGTTGTGCATATTTTTGCCATATACCATCTCTCAAGGGTCAAAACTTGTATCGGGACCCACAGGTCCCGACATCGGATACTGCGAGGATAGAGGTCTGGGCTTACGTCTATATTAGCAAAGAGGAGGAGTGTATTGTCGTCCTGGGATACATGACTCAGGGAGATTCGTATCTATTACGGAGAGCTGAGGCGATTCTGGAGACTGAGGTAGAGGCTACAGCCAGGGATGAGGAGCGAAGTTTCATCGAGCACCGCACCCTCTTTGAGGGGATTCGACCGGACCCTGTGACGGGACGTTTGTGTACGGCGGGTACTTTCCGTTTTCTCAAGGGGACTCGCACTTGCAGATGATCGTAACCTTGTTTGCAGTGAACCAGCTCTTCGGAGGGCTCGACGGCATAGTAGAGGGCTATCTGGTGGCAGGCCAGCTGGCTAGGCTTGCCAGGAGTGATCACGAGGAGAGGCTAATTTATTCCGCCTTAGTCTCAAGTGGATTCTGGTATTCCACAGACCCTGTAGGACTTGTGAAGTTTGTATGGTCATACTCGATGCTTCCCTCGTACACGGTAGGAACGTTTCCCTACGACGTCTTCGAGAGAGCTCTCTATAGAGGATCAACTTCTTGGGAGGGGTCGTTAGCCTCGCTACCCTGTTTGACGACGATTCATATTGGCCGGACTCAAGGCTCGTGGGGATTGCGGAGTTGGAGAGGTATTACAAGGACCTCGAGCCTGAGCAAGAGGAGTCACATAAGGAGTGGATAGAGGACGATTTGGACCGGTGGGAGTAGGACGACGATGGGCGATGGATCCTTATAGAGCCTGATTTGGACTTAATGGGGCTTTTTCATGAGGACGAAGGGGACTAGGAGTTAGCGGACGTCGTTCATATGGTCGTGGATAGGGATCGATCTCCGAGGGAGTCGCAAAGTTTTTACCGAGGCGTAGGGAGAACGGTTAGACGCGGGGTGGTAATGGTGGTAGGTAAGGTGAGACACCACTTGGATGGTGGAGCCAACCGAGAGACTCGAGCTCCCGGTCGAGGACCTACGATGGCTTAGACCATTTGAGACTGTAGCAACTTTACAGAGTGGAGTTCGACCTACCTGCCAAGAGTGTGGATTGCCCGGGACTTAAGGGCAGGTGGAGATCGATATTGCTAGCTCCTGGAGTTTGGATATGGACGTATGTGAGAGAAACTTTCGAGAGAGACAGCCAAAGATGGTGTGTGCGCAGGACGACGAGTGTAAAAATGATCGGGCATATCTATTACAAACACTCGATCAGGGTTACGGTTTACTTTGAGGGGTTGGTGCACGATCACTGGCTTTACGAGGGCGAGGCTAGAGCCATCCTGTTGGGCCAGGCCGAGGCTGTGAGTGAGGAGATCTCGAGATCGGAGGGCACTGTCAGGTCAGTACAGACGCGTTTCCAGATTGGTGGTGCCATTCTGTTCCTTAGCAGTCCGCCGCGTGTGACGATTCTGGCTTTTGTAGTCGAGGAGCTCTGGGCCTTAGGCCACGTTGTCGAGACATACTTCGCTTCGCTCGAGTTGGATGACCTGGTTCGAGGGCCAGTGGACCGTCAATGGATAGCTTACAGACAGTTCGTTGCGGGACCTCTCACGGGAGAGAGAGGACTCCAACTGATAAAATTGATCTGAGCGTTAGCGCCGTCTTGGTCCTGCAGGTCGACCCAGCCGGATCAGACCCCAGAGTTTTCGCTGGCCTTAGAGGGAGAGTTTCAGAGGCCACCTGACTATCTCGGAGGTGTAGGCCAGCTCCTGAGTGAAACTCGCCTTAGGGGTCCTGTGCCTCTCATTCCTGTCTGGGAAATCGAGGAGCACTACCGCCGAATTTATCCTCATAGAGAGGACTTGGGCTGGTATGCCAAGGATAGGGAGTGGGAAGCTCCCGAGGACGTTGAGCAGTGGGGAGATTTGGACCAGGGCCGGGGTGACATAGACCTTGATGATCGTGATGTGGGTCGATATGGCGACGATGAGGACTATGTAGACGGAGTCAAGCTAGACGAGGACGGTTAGGGCCATCTTCGTTGGGTTGAGAGACAGGAGCACGTCCTCTTGGGACAGGAGCCAAAGACCGATGCGGATGACGGTATGACAAACGCAGGCGAGGGGCATTGGCCTAGGGTTGGTGTATGCTTTCGGGCCCGACAAGCCTATGGACCAGAGATGAAGGATGAGTCTAGTGTGTGGTGGGCCTACCTTTTGATCAAAGAGTCTAGGGCATATAAGGCCAAGCCGCTACGAGGGCCTATGGAGTCCGCCCTAGGGTACGATGTACCGATACCTACACGCCTAGAGCACGAGAGCACGATACCGATAAAGCATAACGGAATTTGGATAGCTCCTAAAGTTTACCTCTGGATTACGTACGTGGAGAGTCGAGACGCGGAGGGGCTTCGCCAGATGGAGCTTATAGGTAACCTCATCTTGTTGGATATACTTGATCGGGATATTGGGCTGACCTTAGTCGGTATTAGCAGGAGATTATGGCAGTTAGAGTCCTTAGCGCGAGTTGTATTGGACCATAGGCGAACTCGAGAGGTGAGTGGACGATCGACGTCGATGGTTGTGATAGGACCTCCCTCCAAGAGACTTTATCCAATAGGAAACAGGAGGTGGGTCTTAGCTGACTTTGTGATAGGTAGAGTTTACGGAGGGGTAGGCCATTTATCGAGCGTCGCTGAGTGGACCTTCAGAGCTCTCGGGAGAGGACTTGAGATTGAGTTTCGAGACGCCTACTTTTCCCAATGTGTGTGATGGGGGTCATTTGAGGAGGACGTCGTGGGAGATATCATCAACGCCACTTGCTGGTACGACTCCATCACGCCTAGCAACTTCGTGGAATACTGCAAGAGGCAGATAGAAGCCACGTATACGGGGCTAGACTCTCTCGGTCGTCTGTTTGAAGGAGAATCTGATAGTTCCCGAAAATAGGAGTACGGAGCTTGTTTGAGGAGAGGGACGCCTAATTAATGGAAGGGGACGCCCGGGCGCATATCACCGGACATGACTGTGCACAGACAGCTAGTGAGTGAGTGGATGGCGGTAACGGTCCTACTTAGGGTCACAACTGAGGCGAACCTTACTGAAGCAGAGTGCGAGAGTCTAACGAGGGTGATCGTAGAGGAGCAGAGGCCCGAGGTGGTTGGAGCAGTCACGTTTCATAAGAAGATATCATTCGAGGTGATGGTATGGAGTAAAGGGTTTATGTGAGACGAACTGTTCCATGACGAAACATTAGCAAAAGCGAGAGCGAGGATCAGAGCGGAAAGGAGCAGGTAGGGGAAGATGCGTGACTAGGATGGAAGATGAACGGGTAAAGAGAGTAAAATAACAGATCATAGAACCCGTGCTAAAGCGAGTTAAAGAGTTGGCACAAAGCGTTCAAGCATACAAAATCTGTATAAACGAGAGCAGGCTGCGCATGATAGAGGAAGGGACAAAGGAACTGGAGAGTGTTTTTAAAGAAGATAGGGAATTTATCAAAAGATGGAGGCTTGAATTCCTTGAGAGGGTCAAAGAAAGGGACCAATAGGAGTCAAGTCGAGAAGGGTCAACAAGGTCAATAGAAAAAAAGAAGAGAAAGACGCTGAGGAGACAACGCCATGATGAGACGTGATGAGCACTTGTTAGTTTAGCAATGATAGATACTCTTTTAACGTAGTCGGAAAGTCGGAAGGATCGGTGGTGTACGTGCTAATACAGGTGGAGCATCCAGTGAGACTAGGACTCTAGGAGTGACTGAGGAGGCAAAGTGTACTAGGAGAGCGCAAAGGGATGCTCGAGGGACGACACTCTGGGTTGGAGTGGAGATGGACGTTGTCGGCGCGAATACCCTTACAAGGGTATCCGCCCTGGTTTTTGCAAGTGACGGAAAATTAGATTTGGTTTAAAGTTTAAGTATTCCGCATGGGGCGCGGTTGCGCCTGTGGCTTATGTTGGCCGGGTGGTTGACTAGGATGAAGAGTGTGTGGGCGCGCAGGACTTGAGACGTGCGTGATCTTTTTTTTTATTATTGATGATTGACGAGTCGGCGTGATCGCCGACCATAATTTTTTTAATTGTTTCTTATTAAACTAGGGTTAAAAAGGTTTTGTTTTTTGATTGGTGCGTTTACCTGCGACTAGCGCATGCATACAGAAAACGATGTCGACGGCGGCATGATTCGGTATAGTTGCACGGTGGGCGCAGAGGTTGGCGACAGATAGTTCGGTCGATAGGCCGATGTGCGGGGTTAAAGTGTTTCGGTAGATTGGCGCGTCGCGCGGTGTCCGTGTTTAGGCGCCCGTCAGAGCAAAATCCAGCCTTGGGTCTAGCCTTATTGATTACAGCGTCGGACTTTCATCAGGGGGGATTCAGGGATCGAGGTCGAGCGGCGATGATGCGCATATCAGAGTAGCGTGATTGGACCGAAGGGCTGACGGCCCGGCGGGACTATCCCCCTTGGTTTTGCTAGCGGCGTAGTCAGGGCGGCATTAGTGGCCCCTTTTTGCTCGTCGTTATATTCTGACGAATAGAAGTTCTAAATATTTTTATTTCTAAGTTATTATTAATTTACTCCGGTGTTTCTTGACTCAGACGAGACGCCGAGTGCGCGTCTCTTTTTCGTTGACCGGTGGATTCCTGTAAGGTTGGGATGCTGGTAGGAGTCATCTGCACCGTCGTCTTGAAGCGCGGACCGGGGAGTTCAACGTGCATGCGAGCCGAGGGGTGGTTAGCCCACGAAGCGGAACAAGCCTGAGTGGCGGGGGCTGTCGCGGGTGTACCGTCCGCCAATCATGATCTGTGTGGAAGGTTGGAGTGTGTGCATGCCTGTTGGGACCACAAAAGATAGCGGACTGTATTCGGGGCGCTGTGGGAAGGCCGCTGCAGCAGCCCACTTGTGGAAGTCTTCTCCACTTCGGTCTTCAAAGTTCTCTTTGAATGTTCGAGAGCCGCGCCAGACCCAGTTCGCCAGGGCCCATGCTAGGCTTTTGCGGCAAGCCGCGCTGTGACGGGTTGTCCGCGTGGGAGCTGGCTGTTGGGGGCCCTAAAGGTGGTGGGCCGATCCTGGGGATAGGCGGATGGACAGGCCAGTGGACTAGACGGTGGCGGCCAGTTGCACGGAACCCACCTCCCTCGGGCAAAAATTGGTAGACCCGGCAGTAGGCCGTGTTTTCCTGATCGCCGGAGTACCGGGCTGGCCCAAGGCAGCCGGACGTGGGCCATGCGCCTCAGTGCCTTGCTGTAGCGGACCCACCAGGTGTGGTGCTCCGCTAGTGACAGAGATGGAGATGGAGGAAGAAGGAGGGAGCAAGGTGCACAGCGTAGCTCCCCATGCAAGACTCCAACGCACGTACTCCAAAATGTGTCAGTGAAGAATGAGGCTGAAAACAGACAACTGCTGGGGTATACCCCAGCGGACTGACGGGACTGGACTGGACTGGCTGGTACCCACAGGTATCGGCCTGGACCGGACTGGACTGGACTGCCCCCGGATAGAACACAGGCCTGTGAGAAAAGGCCAAGGGGCTGGTCTCACAGGCCACCCAACCAGAGGTCCGCTACACGATCCTCGGCCTGTGATGGATCGCCTAATTACAAACACGCTTCCGTCAAGAAGCGGAACTCTACCAAAGAAAAAGAAAAACCCGAGTAGTCTAGGATGCGGAGCAAGCTCCATGCTGAGTCCATGGGATGCAACCTAGGCTAGAAAATGTCACAAAACAGCAATGTCATAGCTAACAGCCTAAGTAAAAGCAGAAGCAACTAACTAGCATACATGTCCTAGGAAAGCAAAGCAACTAACTAGCATACATGTCCTAGGAAAGCAGGAAGTAGTGACAACTAGATCCTAGAATGTTGGAGGCACTAGCCTCAGTCTGGTAACACCTGACTAGTGTATAAGTCCTAAGAACAACAAAAGCAGAACAACTAAATCCTAGAAATGCCAGAGGCAGTAGCCTCAGTCTGAGAGCAACAAGCAACAACAAGTCGACCATATGTCACAGGAGGGGTGTATCGCAAACCAAAGGGTGGGATGGTCTCTGAGGGTGGCGAATGCAACCTAGGGGTTGAAAACTCCTAAGGGCATCCACACATAGATAACAGGGAGACACATGTCATCAGGCTCAATGAGAGTAGGGAACAAGGAGCGAACAAAACCAATGACCCTAACAGATAGACCATCAAGCTCGCCTAAGGGGTGACCGCTATGGAGGGTCGACCATGCAAGGGAACAAGGGAGCCTGGTATACTGGGCGCACCTAGATGAAGCATGCGGGGCTGCCTAACTAGGGCGTGAGGGCCGGCAGAGGGTAGGAAGGTGATGGGTAAGGGAATCATGCAGATGACTCCTAAGGTGGGGAAGTCGGAGCTAGATCCGTAAGATGGGAAGCCAGGGCAACGCTACGGTCCCGATGCCTATGCGTATACCAAGGGAGAACCCAACTCAGAGGAACCCGGCTAAAGGGAGACCATCATGCGACACAAGCAGGGTACTGTACAGGGTAAAGTGGTAAGAGAGTGGCGACGTCTGAAGTAGGCAGAGCTGATCGTGACGAAGTCCATGAAGCTGCCAATGACGTCCACGATGAGAAGTCCGGAATGCCGTCGAGGAAGAGCCGTAACGTCGACGAGCTGAAGTAGCAAAACTGGAGTGGATGGAGTACTGAGAAGTCAAGGACGTGAGAAGGTAAGTCAGAGTCAATCGTCGTATCGAGCAGGACGAGGACGAGTCCGCTGTGGACGCTCAGAAGCATCCGGCTGCTGCTAAAGGTCTGCCTCAGATGGAGCAGGCTCGACTTCAGCGGTCTCCTCAGCCGGGGGAGAAGGAGGAGGGTCAGTGGGCTGAGGAGGAGCAGTGAACCCAGCACGACGAGCATGGTCCTAGGCACGCACCAACATGCGAGCGTGCTACAAGTGCTTGAGGGGCTCCCAGGTAGCCCCCTCATCAGGGTAACCCTTCCAACGTACGAGATACTCGACGTGGGGAGGGTTGTCGTCGGTGACTCGGCGACCAAAGATGTTTGAAACGAGGAACTCCTCGTGGCCATCCACCATGATGGGTGGAGGGCGCTCGTATGGTCGTCCAGCGAAACGCTCAGACAGTCTACGGTAAGGATGCAGTAACGAGACGTGGTAGACATCGTGCACATGAGCCTGGCGTAGGTAGTCGGGCAGCTTCACACGGAAGCTGACCGGGCTAGATGGCGTATCAGAACCGACGACCTGGAGGATGCGGCATGGGCCAAAGAAGCGACGCCGAAACTTGCGAAGCGTGTCCGCTTCGACCTGTAAGTGGCGGGCGTCGATAAGCACATCATCACCGACTTTGAATGGGTGGTCTATCCTCGATCGGTTCGCACGTGCTGCCATGCGAGTCTGGGAAGCGGCTATGTGCTCATGTGCGGTCTTCATGATCGATGTCATGTGTGCAACCCAATCATCCAGTGCGGGACAGTTCGTGTCGGGGTGCATTTGTGACGGTCGAAGGAAGTCCGCGGGAACACGAGGGTGATAGCCGAGGTCGCAATAGTAAGGCGACATCCCCGTGGCTGGCGAGATGGCGTGGTTGTAGGCTATCTCCGCGTGGGCAAGATGGAGGTCCCACTGCTGGTCGTCACGAACAATCTTTCGGAGAATATCTCCGAGAGTCCTATTCGTGATCTCGGTCTGACCATCAGTCTGAGGATGGTAAGATGAGGAGAAGCGGAGCTGAGTGCCGTATACCTCGTGGAGCCGTCGCCAGAATCGGCTGGTAAAGCGCGGGTCACGGTCAGATATGATGCTGAGAGGCGTGAAGCGGTCGACGACGACCAGGATAGCATCATGACCGCGGGGGGTCGGAGGTCGAAGAGGACCGATAAAGTCCATTGAGATGGACTGCCAATGACCCTCAGGGATAGGAAGAGGCTGGAGCAAACCATAAGGCAGGTGGTTCGCACTGTTCACCTCCTGACAGGTGGGACACTCTGCGACGTAGTCCTTCACAAAGTCCTTGCGCTTCGGCCAGACGTATAGGCGACTCACACGAGCCAACGTCTTGTGGAAGCCCATATGACCGGCGGCTGCCTGGTCATGGAACTCTGCTACTGCTCGGACACGTAGCTGTCCAGTGGAGGGAACGCAAATACGGGGCTCTCTGGTGCCCTGTGAACCGTGCCAGTACACGAGACCGTTGCCCCCGAGAGAGTAGTTCGGGACGGTCTTGCCACTCCGAAGGGTCGCGTGGATGTCGCGATAGTCGGGGCAGTGGCGGTACTGAGTGCGAAACTCGTCGATCGCCGAGTGGTGGACGGTGGTCACCGAGATGGAAGAGAGCTGGATTTGCTCCTGGTCGTGGTCAGGGCGCCGGGATAGGGCATCTGCGACCCGATTAGTCTCACCCTTGATGTGCTCAGTGGTGAAACTAAACTCGGATAGGTCGCGCCACCAGCGAGCCTGTCGAGGAGTGAGCTTCGGTTTTGTCAGAAAAGCCTGGACAACAGAGTTGTCCGTACGCACCGTGAACGGTGCCCCATGCAGGTAGTGACGCCAGTGCCGAGCGGCATAAACTACTGCGAGAACCTCACGTTCATCAACAGTGTAGTTTATCTCGGCGGGCAGGAGCTGACGTGAGTAGAAGGCTACCGGACAATCACCTGAGCGAGACTCGACAGTGCCGTCCTCGGCGATGGTAGGAGAATAGTCAATAGAAGGCTCGTCGATAGCTGGACGAGTAGGCGTCAGTCGGGAAGCAGTGGTAGGGGTAGGTGGTGGGAAGCGAGGGATACGATGAGAGGAATCAGGAGAGGAGGGGAAGACCTGAGAAAGCACTGCTCCTACAGGAAACTCTGACGCATCGGTGGTAAGGATAAAAGGGCGATCAAAATCGGGTAGGTGAAGAACCGGTGCACATGTCACAGCCTTCTTGAGGGCGCGGAAGGCGTCCTCGTGGAGGGGTGTCCAATCCCAGGGTGGGTTCTTCCGGAGGAGGGTGGAGGTAAGGACGTAGGAATACCTAGCGTATCCCCGGATGAAGTTACTATAGTAGCTGGTCAGGCCTAGGAAGCTGCGAAGCTTCTTGGCGGATGTGGGAGCGGGCCACTCCGCAATAGCAGTGATCTTCGCGTCGTCCATGTGGAGACCCTGGTCAGACACGTAATGTCCTAAGAAGTCGACTTTGTGCTGGGCAAAGCGGCACTTGCTGAGCTTGGCGTAGAAGTCATGTTTGTGCAAGCGGTCAAGGACGTTGCGGAGGTGTCTGAGGTGCTCCTCAAGGGTATGACTATAGACCAGGATATCGTCGCTCTAGGATGTCCCTGAAGATGTCGTTCATCGCCCTCTGGAAGGTGGCGGGTGCGTTGGTGAGGCCGAATGGCATCACCGTAAACTCGTAGTGGCCGAAGCGCGATCGGAATGCGGTCTTCGGCTGGTCGGCTGCAGCGACGCGGATCTGATGGTAACCGCTACGAAGAACAATCTTCGTAAAGAAGCGGTTGCCTGCTAGGCGGTCGAACAGTTCATCGGAACGAGGCATGGGGTAGCTGTTCTTAACCGTGTAGCGGTTGAGACTGCGGTAGTCGATGCAGAGACGAAGAGTTCCATCCGCTTTGCGAGCAAAGAGGACGGGTGCACCCCACGGGGAGTTG
>BFEA01000005.1:6009835-6020027 GCA_003427395.1 Chara braunii | reverse complement strand
AAGAAAGAAGGAGAAAGAAGGAAAGAAAAGAAGAGATGAAGAAAATAGAGTAAAAGAATGGGTGGTGGGAGAAAGGTGGGGTGGGGAAGATAAAAGGAGGAGAGAAAAGATGCAGCAGAAGGTGGGAGAAAGAGAAGGGGTGAATAAGAAGAGAGAGGAGAGGTAGGGAGAGTGGGTTAGTAGAGGGAGAGGGGAGAAGGGAGTGATACCTGGCCCTTGGTGTCTCCAAGGGCACAAGGTACACCAAGACCAGGAGGGTCTTGGTCAAATTTTTGACTTTTTAAAGTTCAACTTGTCTAAATCATATATATGGCTTAGTGGAAATATGGGAAGTCTCCCTTTCTAAAGGGAGTGCTGCCGAAATTTTATTAGTTTGAAGGAGTTAGATTATATTTTGACAGATGGCGATTATGAAAAACCCACTCTGTATGGAGAAGATTCTGTCAGGGTCTGCCATGGTCTACCTTTGTTTTTGGAACTTGCTTAGAGGTACATTTAGGCTTAGTTAATTAGGATGATTTGAGTGAGATCGTGATAGGGGGATTATTCTCCATGGACTTATAGGTTTAGCCTGGGGATTGGTCTGTCTTGTGTTACAGGTCCTCTTTACCGTTTGATTCAGGATTTTGACTAGTTTCAGCTTGATCGTACGAGGATCATCTTCTGTTATCACTGATAACAAGTCGGTTGCCGATTCGTCGGTTTACAATTCACTCGAATTCACTCTTGTCACTCAACCTAAAGGCTTTAGCGCTATGGCTTGAATTGTTTCATTGTATTTTCACCCGGACTTTATTGAATGACCATTTAACAAAAGTACTGAGTATTTATTTTGGGGAGTTGCACAAGAGAGAGGTTTGTATGGCTAAAGCAAGGGGTATGAGTATAGAGAATGGTTAAAGTTGATCCCGTGTAGTGCGTGGACTTTTGTTGGATCTTTGATGTGATTGCAAGTATGTTTGTGGTTCGGACTTTGGATGTGACTGTTTGCGATTACATACATATATGGCTGAGAGGAGTCTCACTGTAACTGTGGAGAAGTGATCGTCTTATATTAATAACCCTTTATATATATATGTGTATATGTATGTCTCGAGTGCTTCGTGCGGCCTACTGTGACCGCGAGTAAGGGTTGAACAGATTGTGTTTTTGAGGGGGATGAGACCTCCCCTTATCCTTTGCTTTTTATAGATTTTTATGGTTGGACGTTGTAGTCCGTGACAACCGTCAAAGTCAAAACCCTTGACTTCTCTCCAGGCCCTAGATGATGGAGCAGGTCTCCAAGGCGATAAGGGACGATTGCCACCACAGGCAGGAACCTGTGTACCATCCACTCTCCGCAGGGTGCAGAAGAGGTTATGGTCTTCGACCTCACTTGGCGGTTGTCCAGCGTCGAGAGACTAACCCTCAAGGTGCGTATCAGCCGACACTTAAGTGTCAAACGTGGCCCTTGAGATCAACGAGGACCGCATGAGTATGGGTACTACATAGTACGTCATCATTGCGACTGCTTGTGTACGCTTGCATTGCCAGTCGATTTGAATTCATCCCTGCGTCCACGCGGTTTTATATTAAAGTCTCGCGTGTGACGCCTATTCGGTTTCAGCACCGGAAAGTTATGCGATGGCTACTAATGGACTAGGAGTGTTGTCGCGTTGTTTCGATGTGTGTGGCTGTGTGTTTTATTTTTGTGTTCGTAGAGTGATGTGCACGTGGTGTGTGGAATACGTCCTAGTCGACCGATGACGGGTCACGCTTGGGATTTCAGCCTCCCTTGTGCGTCGGTTCACGTGCGGGTCTGATAGAGGCGTATTACCGTGCATACCCCCTATGCTACAACGAACGAGAAACGCCCTCTGCTGGTCCACCTTTGCGATTGCAACTGATCAGCTTTCGTATTGTGGACGAGTAGCCCGGCGGGGGTACGCCCACCGAAGGGAGGTGACACCTCTCGTAAGGTGAAGGTAAGTCATGCCTCGCGTAGGCCCTATCCTGTCGTGGGGGCTCGCGGTAGGTATAGCTGGCGCAGTCGGCCGGAGTGGCTTGCGGAAGCTCCATGTATATTCGCGACGGGGATTTAAACCAACTAATGCATAACGAGGCCGGGAGGGTCCCGTGCTGCTTCGTGCGGTGTCGAACCGATGCGCGCGACAACGCCTAGTTAGATACGAGTCGACTACGACTCTATTCAAGGGACGCGACGTGGTTCGCTCGTGGCAGGAAACATTGAGCGAGGCAGAGAGGATTCTGAAGGAGCAAGCCAGGGAAGTAGGAGAGCTAAGCGAGAGTTATCGTGGACGAAAAAATTATAAGACGTAAGAGGTGCACACACGGTATCATCGAGAGATAGTGAGGACTCTCGAAGGTGTGAAAGACTTGGGTGATGGTGACGATTTTGAGGAACTTTTCCTGGTTCTAAAAGCGTCCACGAAAAAGGTGTAGACATCTTTTGAGCTAACAACATAAAAGTGTTAAGCAATGCACCGGAACAGTTGAATGAGGAGGAGCTAGGGACGAGACTCAACATTAGACATGAGCTCGTTACAAGATTGACTTTCACAGGTCCGGGATGATTATCATAGGTCCGGGCTGATTCCATTAGGGACTAACCGGTACCTATACGCCTGTGCTGATCAAAGACCGATGTCGGACTTTGACTAGTGGGAGGTCGAAGTGGAGCAAAAATCAGAAACCGTAAACGTTCATATCGTAGCTAGAGGCATAGGACTGGTGGGTTGGACCAGGAGGCAGGGAGGATTGCAACCATTCTTTGCAAGAGCTATATAAATAACAAGGGACGTAGCGATGACCCAAATAGGGTTGTGGTATACCCTTACCATAGGGGACGATAACCCAGGAGGATCGGTAACATACAAAGGTGGATGAAAAAGTTTTGATTCGGAATCATTCATCGGAGAGGAAAGGGCGGAGGGAATTAGGCTAAGAAAAAGTGAGAAGTCTAGGTTGACGTGCAAACCAGGCAGCTTGTCGGTGCGCGGCACAGCCTGCCGGACTAAAACAACGGAGAAGGGGGGGGGGGCGGTCCGAAGGGTATAAGCGCATTGCTTCCCAGAAAGGCCAGCTGCAAATTAAGAAAAGGGTTTATTCGGGGTATTTTGGGGCGCTTACCGATTCTGTTGCTACCGGTGTTGTGCGCCTCTATGCACTTTGGCCATTGCAGCACCCTCTGTAGCTTCATAATTATGCGTCTTACTGCCTATCTGTGACCGCATTCTTTACCACACCAGTTGTTGGGCTTGCTGCTGGCAGCTGCGCTGCTCGGAGTATGGTAGTTGTTTGGAGCAGAAGGACCGTAGCTTTATGATGAGGAGCGAAGGTGTAAAGAAGGGGAGGTGCTTAGGCCGCTGGGGAAGGCCGCTGTCGAAGTTTGGAGGAGTGGTGGCGAAGGGGGTTATCACCGCGATTTGGGAGTTTGGCAGAGGGGTGATTCAGCAGTTTGACTTCAAGTTTGACCAAGCTGTTGTTCTTGGCCTTCATTGCGGGGCCCTCAGGTGATTGAAGATTACAAGGCCCTCTCCTGGGAGTTGAGTCAGTCCCTCTCCTGTATCTCGAGAGTCTGAAACCCCTACTTCTGCCCTTCTAACTCTCGGTCTAATCCTGTTTTGAGAGGAAGGCGGCAGGGGGGATTGCAACTCGTAGGACCGCAGCAAGACTCTGTGGGGAGTCAACCCACCGATTGCGGGAGCTCTGCCGGAACTCAGGAGGAGTTTTGGAGGCAGGGAACTAAAAGGTAATCTTTCATCCCCCTCTATAAACCCAGATTATAGCCCCTATTTGTATTACCCTTGGTATGTTTTGACTGAGTATACTGTTTGTATCCCTACTTTGACTTTCAGTTTGACTTCGGGATATGATTGAGATTAAATAAAGGAATGCATGCAAAGTCAGTTTCAGTTTTGTTGATTGACTGAAAGCAGATTGTAAAAAGAGATAACATCTGGGAAATGGAAGGATAGGAAGACAATTTAGCGTGAGGTTTGACTGGGTCATTAAGGCTGGAAAGTCCCCTTAAGTTTGGGGAGACACAGTATCTTATTTATTTTGGATTGTGTGGAGCATCAGACCATTTTATAAGTTTAGGTGGTCTGATTGCTCTAGAGGTTGGGAAGTCCCCATAAGTTTGGGGAGACCCAAAGTTGTGGGATTGCATTGAGAATCAGGTCATTCTATAAGCTTAGGTGGTCTGGTTGCTCTGACCTTCGAGGGCTAATTGTGATTGACCTTTTCAGGGGCCAAGTGCGTTCTGTAAGTTCAAGTGTCTTGGTTGTCTTGGTTGTTTGGGGTTTCCTCTGTTTACTTAGGTTCTAAACGAGGAGGTCTGAGCGGTTCTATAAGTTTAGGTGGCTCAGCCTCTTCCTGTTTTATTATGAGAGAACAAACTTGACAAAGGGCGGACCGTTATCGGGACTGGTGAGTTCCGAATAACTTCCCATCACTCGAGAGACCGAATATGGACGAGCTGTGCACAATAAAGAAATCCGAAGTGAGATGAGATGAAGGATTAGGCCGCAGGAGGGAGTAATGCCCTGGGGCGAGAACCACAGGGGGAAAGAACTAAGCTGCGGCAAGCGAGCGAGCGAAAGAACAGGGGCACATACAACATAGCAGGAGGCCGAGAGGACCATCGGAATGCAATAAGACTAAGGCTAAAGGGCCCTTTGAACTAGTAATTGCAGCGCGACAGCAATAAGGGAATGAGGAAGTCAAGAGATGGGCGGCCAGAAGCCGTGGGAAGCCAAAAAATGAGGGGCCAACGTGGGGGCCACCTACGGGAGCCTCGGAGCAGAGGCCCACGACCAAACAGATCGGCACGCACAAGGCACAAGGAAAGACTAAGGAGAGGGGTCGCTATAGGGCGATAAGACGCCCAAGGGGCATGGGACACCTCGGGGAAAGGCACCCGGGGTTACGTGAGAGTAGGTAAAAATAATGGCGTCCGGGGCGAAATGTGTCGGGGACCACCGACGGGACTAAGTGTCGGGGACCACCAGCGGGACTAAGTGTCGGGGACCACCGACGGAACAAGTGGCGGGGATATGTGAAAGTCCCAAGAAGAAACGGCGGCACCGCATGAGGAAAAAATAATAAATGCAAGGTGTACCGTCAAGATCGACATCTTGACGGCCAAGAATATTCGCACCACTAGTGCAAGTACTAGTGGTGACAAACGGGAAGGTCAAAAGGAAAAGAAAAAGTAAAGAAAACTGAAGTGGGAGACATGGGAGCAATTCGAAAAATCTCAGATCATCCTCCCTCTAGAAAATAGAGTCAAATAAGACCCCATGTGAAAAATAGCCCTCCGGGAGAAAATCGGAGTAGGAGGGACCATTGTGGGAGAAATGTAGGAGTAAAAGGAGGCTCCCATGGGCATGGGCAGACCATTATTGCAGTCCAAGAAATAACGGACTGCACCTTGGGCATAGGGAGGGCCAAAACTAAGAGGAAGAGGCTAGAAAATGGCCTTAACGGCCACTTGACAGTTGGCATGCTAGAAAAAAGAGAAAAAAAAAAAGAAAATGAGGGAGAATAAGACAAAAAGAGTGAGAGGGAGTGAGTGAGTTGGCCGTCAGTACGGACTGCCACAGGTAGGGACTGACAGGTCCCTACTGTCAAAGAAAGGAGGAGAAACGAAAGAAAAAAAAAAGAAAATAAAAAAAGAGAAAAAGGCCTTAACGGTAAAAAACGGTCACTTGGGGAGATTCATCCGTGACCATATTCATTCTGGAATATGGCGGTTACAAAGGACTTTGATTTTCTTTGATTTTTGCAGAGAAAATCAAAGAACATCAAGGCCTCTTGCAACCGGAATAAAACGGAATACATGCATGAGGAGAAACACATGTTTTAGGTGCATCCGGAGCCAAAATCAAGGTCGGATACACTTGGGAATTGGCCGTTTTTTTTTCTTTTGAATAGGGGTTAGTTGTGGGGCATTGGGGCTAAGGAATTGACCCCCATTGCAGTCCGAGTTGCAACGGATTGCATGGGGGAGAGAAAACACATGTTCTAGGTGCATCCGGAGCCAATATCAAGCCCGGATGCACTAAAAAATTTAACGCTTCATTTTCTTTTAATATGGGGCAAGTTGTGGGGTTGTGGGTGTAGAAAAAAGCCATGAGTGCAGTCCGAGAAATTATGGACTGCATGGGGATGCCAAGGCCAAAGGGGAATGGGCTACGGCAAACCCGGAAAGCTAGAAAGGAGCAATTTCGGCAAAGGGCAAGTAAAGACGGTAAACGGCAACCGTGAGATGAGATCCCACGGCCTAGAAAAATCGGCACACATATAGAAATGATGGGACTACCAAGGGCAATGGGCCCCAAAAAAATAAAAAATGGGACGCCGTCCGGAATGTTGTCGGGGACCAAATGAGTCCAAATAATAAAAGTCGAAAAACGGGACACGCGCCGGCGGAACCGCCGGCGGGACAAAGAAATGGAGCTAGCATGTAGGAAAATAGCGGGGACTTGGGATGTCCCAAGGGAACCATGAGCAAACACAAGGAATAATTGTGCAAGCAAACGGCACCGTCGAGATCGACGATCTAGACGGTGGAAAATATTAGCACCACTAGTGCAAGTGGGAGCAAGTGGGAGAGCCATGGGAGAAAGAAAAGTGAAATAAGGATGTTGGGAAGGATGTCCAGCAGTCCGGGATATCTCAGACTAGCAATGCATAAGAAAATAGAGCCTTTAGAGGCTCAACATGAGAAAAAGGCTGCCCTTAGAAAATCGGAGCAAAAGGAGCTCAAAATTGAGCAAACGGGAGCAAAATGGAGCCTCCTAGGAGCATGGGGGTGCCATTATTGGAATCCGAGATGTAACGGCCAAGTAACAACCATGAACCTGGCCTTGAATGAGGCCCTCGGGCCTAAAAAGAGGGTGCACAGCAGTTTGACACTTGTCACAACAGAAATAAAAGAAAAATGAAAAAAAATGAGAGGAAAAGGAGGGAGAATGAGACAAAAGGGGAGAAAAGAGTGGAGGAGAGTGCGCCGGACTATTGGGACCTGCACAGTAGGGACTCACAGGTCCCAACTGTGACCTCATCCCTCCTAGAATGAGGGAGGGCAATCCGGATTGCAGAGATATGGCCCTTAGGGCATATCTCAATAAAATCTGAATTAAAAAACTGAAAATGAGAGAAAATGCAAAAAGGAAATGGCCAATTTTTTTTTGGGTCATGGATCTGAGATCAGATCTCATGGTAGAGAGGAACTAGCCGTTTTTTGTGGGCCAGCTCAAAACGGCTAGCTCCGGAATGAGGTGGCAGCCCAAAATGGAAAGAAACAAAAGAGGGAAAAAGACAAAACAGTGCATTTGGCCCAAAAAGAGAGCCAGATGCACCAAAAACTGAAAAACTTGACTTAGGGCCTCAAAATTGAAGCAAGGGCTACTAGGGGGTAGCTCGGATTATTGCTGGCCTTGGATCTCAGCCAGATCCAAGGCTGAAAATGTGCCGCCATATAGAAAAATGCTCCGGCCTACTCAAAACAGACCGAAACTTGAAAAAATCAACTAGTAAAAATGCCCCTTGGGCACTTGGACCCAAGGGGGCAGTATTTGTGAGGCAAAAAGGAGGTCGGAGTAGGCCAAGAGGCAGTTCGAGATGGTACCAACCACTCGGACTGCATGTACTTGGCCAAAATGAGTCCCAGATACCTCCAGGAGGGCCTAGTGAGGGAATTTTGCCTTGGGGGTACCTCGGTTCACCTCAAGGCTTATGGGGAGGCTCATGGGCTGGCCGGACTGCTCGTTTCAGCCTACATAAGCTGAGGATGCAGTCCGCCACTCTCACATTTGCATGAGGAGTGTCCATGCTGCCCGAGTGAGCTCACAATAACATCTTTGCACTTGGAGTGAGGAGGGAGGAGCCCATGCTAATGAGAAAGCTTAGAGGAGACTAGGAGGTAGTGGAGAGGACTCTAGAGGATAGTGATGGTGGGAGAGACACTTGGGAGGTGATCCGCCATATCCCTCCTGGGTGTAGGAGAGAAAGAGAGGTTAGAGGAACCCCATTAGCCCTCCTAGAGGGGAGGACTCCATAGCCATAGCTGGGGGAGTTTGCCATAGCCTGAGAGAAAGCAAGGGAGGAGGAGAGAAGGGCTTGGAGAAGAAGGAAGTCATAGCCAAGAGGGGATTGTGCAAGGAGAGGAAGCTTCATCAAGAGGACACCAACACCAAAGAATCAACAAGGTGAGAGGAAGGAAGAGATTTTTTCACCTTCATCTTCTTCTTCTTCTTCTTCTTCTTCTTCTTCTTCCTCCCCTCCTCCTTCTTCCCCTTCTTCCTCCTCACTCTCTCCTTCCTCCTTCCCTTCTCTCCCCTCTTCATCTCCTCCTTCCTCCTCTTTACTTTCATTCTCTTTGTCTTCCTCCTCTTCTTCTCCATCTCCATCTCCCTCATCTGTCTCCCCTTCTCCTCCACCCTCTCTTACTTTATCTTCTCTCCTCCATGGGTTACTCAAACTCTCCTCTTTCACTTAAACACTAGGGGTTAGTACTCTGATTCATTCATAGATGCTTCTTGAAGCAATCTTTGTGATTTGGGAGCTTCAAACTTGTGATTTTCACACTCACACTTGTAGGTAGTGTAGCGCTTCACACATGGATGCTTCTTGATGCAATCTTTGTGATTTGGGCTCTCCAAACTTATGTTTTTCACACTTACACTAATAGCTAGTACAGCGCTTCACACATGGGTGCTTCTTGATGCAATCTTGGTGATTTGGGCTCTCCAAACTTGTGATTTTCACACTCACACTAGTAGGTAGTATAACGTTGCACACATGAATGCTTCTTGATGCAATCTTGGTGATTTGGGCTCTCAAAACTTGTGATTTTCACACTCACACTAGTAGGTAGTACAGCGTTGCACCCATGGATGATTCTTGATGCAGTCTTGGTGATTTGGGTTCCCCAAACTTATGACTTTCACACTCACACTAGTAGGTAGTGTAGCGCTTCACACATGGATGCTTCTTGATGCAATCTTGGTGATTTGGGAGCTTCAAACTTGCAATTTTCACACTCACACTAGTAGGTAGTATAGCGTTGCACCCATGGATGCTTCTTGATGCAATCTTGGTGATTTGGGTTCTCCAAACTTGTATTTTTCACACTCACACTAGTAGGTAGTACAACGCTTCACACATGGGTGCTTCTTGATGCAATCTTGGTGGTTTGGGTTCTCCAAACTTGTGTTTTTCACACTCACACAAGTAGGTAGTATAGCGCTTCTTTCATAGATGATCTTTGATTCAACTTTGGTGATCTTGCCTGCTTAGACTCTTATTTTCACTCACGTAATAGCATGTGATATTCCGGATGATCTTCCCTCCATGTGCATGTGTTTTCCATCTAGTCTAGTATCACTTGGTCTTGTTCATACTTGATGTAATGTTCCGGATGATCTTCCCTTCATGTGCATGTGCTTTTTCATTTGGTCCTAGCATCTCCTTGTCATGTTCCTACTTGGTGTAATGTTCCGAATGATTTTCCCCTCATGTGCATGTGTTTTTCGTTAGTCTAGCATCTCTTTGTCTTGTTCATACTTGGTGTAATATTCTGGATGATCTTCCCTTCATGTGCATGTGCTTCCACTAGTCTAGCCTCTCTTTTTCAAGTTCATGTTCCGGATCTCTACTTAATTGGTCTCTTCTCCTTGTGCATGTGCTTCCACTAGTCTAGTCTCTCATTGTCAAGTTTGTGTTCCGGATCTTTGCTTAGTTGATCTCTTCTCTTTGTGCATGTACTTTCCACTAGTCTAGTCTCTCATTGTCAAGTTCATGTTCCGGATCCTTGCTTAGTTGATCCTTCCCTTTGTGCATTGTCAAGTTCATGTTTCGGATCTCTACTTGATTGGTCTCTTCTCCATGTGCATGTGCTTCCACTACTCTAGTCTCTCCTTGTCAAGTTCATGTTCCAGAACTTTGCTTAAGTGGTCTCTTCTCTTTGTGCATGTGTTTCCACTAGTCTAGTTTCTCTTTGCCAAGTTAATGTTCTGGATCTCTACTTGATTGATCTCTTATCCTTGTGCATGTGCTTCCACTAGTCTAGTCTCTCATTGTCAAGTTCGTGTTCCGGATCTTTGCTTAGTTGATCTCTTCTCTTTGTGCATGTACTTTCCACTAGTCTAGTCTCTCATTGTCAAGTTCATGTTCTGGATCTTTG
>BFEA01000005.1:5968324-6007161 GCA_003427395.1 Chara braunii | reverse complement strand
CCCCCCCCCCCCCCCTTTTATCACCTTCCCTTCTCTCTCCCTCTCTCTCGTCCCCTCACTTGTCATATGATTAACCCTTCTCCCCTCACTTGGAAACATTGTCAGGGCACGGACGGTAAATGAAATCAGACTTCAGTTGGTGAAGAAAGAGGGCAAGGGGAGGATAACCGGTCCCTTGTGCCACCAAGGAGGCAAAAGAGAAAGCACGGTTGAAAAAGTGGGAGAAAGGCGGAAACCGGAAGTGAACTTAAGTTGAAAGTGAGGTGAGTTTGAGTCAACCATTTCCCGACTGCATGACTATGAGAAGAGGATGGGCTGATTGAACAACGAAAAGGGAACAAAGCACGGCCAAAGAGCATGGAAGGGATAGGCATGTGGGAAGGGCTATGTGTTGACCCCCAATAATAGGGGACATTGTATGGATCTTCTTGCTTGTGTGGGATTGTGCAGGTGAGTAATGGCTAGAAATGCCTTGAGCGGGATAGGGGCGAGAGGAACTGGGCATCAAGAGAAAAAGAAAAAGGGGACGAAGGGGCTATGGGGCCCTTGACATAGAGCCAACCCATGAAAATGACTTTTGTGCTTGAGACTTGGAAGTATGATTGAGAGTGCAATCGTACCAAGGAAATTGTGATGTTATGCGTACATGCATATGAGGACCCCGAAAAGACTAAGGGGTCTACTTCAATAAGGAAAACAACAAATTGTGAGACCCGATGGATGCGTAGAGGCGAGGGGGAGGACGGCTCCGCCACACCCCGATGACGCCATATAGCCACATTGCTTAGGGAAATGGTGCGTTGCCTAAGGATGACGCTTAGCCTACGCACAAGAGAAGGGAAACGCTCAAAGAATCATTGGACTGCCTACGTATTGGAAGGAGCAATTGCATGAGAACACAACAAAGAATAAAAAAAAATCAGCATTGTGGAACAACCAGCGAGACTACCACCTCGCGTGAGGGCTGAGCTACATCCCCAATGTCAAAGCTCTTCTCGCGATGGCCCACCCCCATCCATCTCAAAGCACTAGGTGGGGGTGACCTCGAGACGAACAGCCCGCGCCCCGAGCATGAGCGTGGGCGGGCCGAGCCAACTGGGACCCGCAGTGGGGTCGACTAAGGCTCGAAAGTCTACCGGGGTTTGACCCTACACCGTTCTGTAAGTTCAGGTGGTCTAGCCCAATGCCACACAAGTTTGGATCAGAGAGGAACGAATCAGGCAGAGAGCCAGACTTTTCTGTAAGTTCAGGTGGTCTGACTCAAATCCCGCACATGTTGGAACCCAATGTTATAATTTGGCTATATTTTATTATTATTTTATTTATGAACAAGCTGATCAGCCCGTTCTATAAGTTTAGGTGGTCTGACTATAGCTTATCACAATATGAAGAGAGTATAACTAAGAGTATAGCTGAAGGTAACTTGGGCCGGCTGAGCATTGTTTCTAAGATGAATGGTTCAGTCCTACACCCACGTTGAAGACTAAGTTCAGAGAGGTATATATAATCTGGCTATTAAGCAGTTCAGGGCGATTATAATGGTCTAGTCGTATGCCCAAGGAAGAGAAAAGTTGTTGTGCCCTGTGTTTGTGAATACTTTGGCTAAGTTGGGCTCATTCCATAAGTCTGGGTGGTTTGACTTAAGGTTTGGCTAAGGTAAGGTTCATTCCATAAGTTTGGGTGTCCTGACCTTATGCCTTAGGTAAGCTGGGTATAAGGGGTTAAATCATTGAAAGATTGTAAACTATTGTTTGTTTAGGTATAATGGGGATGGTGAAAGTACTTACCTTTGTGGCTTGGCCTGCATGTGACTAAGTGAGGTTACTACTTAGTCTGAGTTTCAGTTTGATAGGTAGTCGCTTTAGTTGCTCGCCACATGCTACAGTCATAGGAGTTAGTTTCAATTCCTGCATTTTCTAAGCTAACTTTATTTTTACTTCGGTCAATTTTTGCATTTTCTGAGATCATTCGTTATACTTGGCTTTGTGTAAATTTTGGTAAGCTATTTTCTCTATGGGAAGCGCTGCCGAAATTTCTGCAAATCCAAAGAGTTAGTCAAATTTTTGACTTTTTAAAGTTCAACTTGTCTAAATCATATATATGGCTTAGTAGAAATTTGGGAAGTCTCCCTTTCTAAAGGGAGTGCTGTCCAAATTTTTGCTAATTCAGGGAGTTAGACAAAATTTGACTTTGGAAAGTCGAAGACTATTCCTGCTTTCATATTCGGGCTAGTATAAATTTTGGAAAGACATTTTTCCTACGGGAAGCGCTGTCGAAATTTTTTCACTTTGAAGGAGTTAGATTATATTTTGACAGATGGCGATTCTGGAAAACCACTCTGTACAGAGAAGATTCTGCCTGGGTCTACCTTTGCTTTTGACACTTGCTTAGAGGTAGATTTAGACTTAGTTAATTAGGATGATTTGAGTTAGACTGTGATATGGGGATCATTCTCCATAGACTTGTATGTTTAGCCTGGAGATTGACATGTCTTGTGTTACAGGTCCTCTTGACCGTTTGATTCAGGATTTGGACTAGTTTTAGCTTGATCCTACGAGGATCATCTTCTGTTATCACTGATAACAAGTCGGTTGCCGATTCGTCGGTTTACGATTCAATTCCAATCCACTCTTGCCACTCAACCTAAAGGCTTTAGCCCTATGGCTTGAATTGTTTCATTATGTTTTTACCCGGACTTTATTGAATGGCCATTTAACAAAAATACTGAGTATTTACTTTGGGGAGTTGCACAAAAGTGAGGTTTGTATGGCTAAAGCAAGGGGTATGAGTATAGAGAATGGTTGAAGTTGACCCCGTGTAGTGCGTGAACTTTTGTTGGATCTTTGATGTGATTGCAGGTATGTTTGTGGTTCGGACTCTGGATGTGACTGTCTGCGATTACATACATATATGGCTGAGAGGAGTCTCACTGTGACTGTGGAGAAGTGATCGTCTTATATTAATAACCCTTTATATATATATATATATGTGTGTGTATATATATGTCTCAAGTGCGTCGTGCGGCGTACTGTGACCCCGCGTAAGGATTGAACAGATTTTGTTTTCGAGGGGGATTAGACTTCCCCTTATCCTTTGCTTTTTAAAGATTTTTATATTTGGACGTTGTAGTCCGTGACAGCCGTCAAAGTCAAACCCCTTGACTTCTCTCCAAGCACTAGATGATGGAGCTGGTCTCCAAGGCGGTAAGGGACGATTGCCACCACAGGCAGGAACTTGTGTACCACCCACTCTCCGCAGGGTGTAGAAGAGGGTGTGGTTTCCGACCGCACTTGGAGGTTGTCCAGCGTCGAGAGATTAACCCTCAAGGTGCGTATCAGCCGACACTTGAGTGTCGAGCGTGGTCCTTGAGATCAACGAGGACCGCATGAGTATGGGTACTACATAGTACGCCATCATTGCGACTGCTTGCAAACGCATGCATTGCAAGTCGATATGAATTCAGCCCTGCGTCCTCGCGATTTTATATTAAAGTCTCGTGTGTGACCCTATCTGGTTTCCGCACCGGAAAGTTATGCGATGGCTACTAAGGAACTAGAAGTGTTGTCGTGTTGTTTCGATGTGTGTGGGTGTGTGTTTTATTTTTGTGTTCGTAGAGTGATGTGTGCGTGGTGTGTGGGATACGTCCTAGTCGACCGACGACGGGCCACGCTTGGGATTTCAGCCTCCCCAATGCGTCGGTTCGCGTGCGGGTCTTATAGAGGCGTATTACCGCATGTACCCTCTATGCTACAGCGAACGAAAAATGCCCTCGCCTGGTCCACCTCTGCGATTGCAATTGGTCAACTTTCGTATTGTTGACTGGTAGCTCGGCGGGGATACGCCCACCGAAGGGAGGTGACAAATCTCGTAAGGTGGTGGTAAGTCGTGCCTCGCGTAGGCCCTATCCTGTCGTTGGAGCTCGCGGGAGGTATGGCTGGCGCACTCGGCCGGAGCGGCTTGCGGAAGCTCCATGTATATTCGCGACGGGGATTTAAACCAACTCCTGCGTGACGCGGCCTAGAGGCGTCCGCGCCACTTCGTGCGGCGCCGGACCTATGCGCGCGACAACGCCTCGTTAGATACGAGTCGACTACGACTCTGTTCAAGGAAGGCGATGTGGTTCGCTCGTGGCAGGAAACCTTGAGCAAGGCAGTGAGGATTCTAAAGGAGCAAGCTAGGGAAGTAGGAGAGCTAGTGAGAGTTATCGTGGACGAAGAAATTATAAGACGTAAGAGGTGCACACACGGTATCGCCGAGAGATAGTGAGGACTCTCGAAGGTGTGGAAGACTTGGGCGATGGTGACGATTTTGAGGAACTTTTCCTGGTCCTAGACGCATCCACGAAAAAGGTGTTGACATCTCTTAAGCTAACAACACAAGAATGCTAAGAATTGCACCGAGAGCAATTGAATGAGAAGGAGCTAGAGACGAGACTCATCTTTATACATGAGCTCGTTACAAGATTGATTTTCACAGGTCCGGGTTAATTATCATAGGTCCGGGCTGATTCCATTAGGAACTAACCGGTACCTATACGCCTGTGTTGATCAAACACCGATGTCGGGCTTTGACCAGTGGGAGGTCGAAGTGGAGCTAGAACCAGAAACTTTAAACGTTCATATCGTAGCTAGAGGCATAGGACTGGTGGGTTGGACCAGGAGGCAGGGAAGATTGCAACCATTCTTTGCAAGAGCTAGACAAATAGCAAGGGACGTAGCGATGACCCGAATAGGATTGCGGTATACCCTTACCATAGGGGACGATAACCTAGGAGGATCGGTATCATACAAAAGTGGATGGGAAAGTTTTGATTCGGAATCATTCATCTGAGAGGAAAGGGCCGAGGGAATTAGGCTAAGAAAAAGAGAGATTTCTAGGTTGACGTGCAGACCAGGCAGCTTGTCGGTGCGCGGCACAACCTGCCGGACTAAAACAACGGAGAAGGGGTGGGGGGGCGGTCCGAAGGGTATAAGCGCATTGCTACCCAGGGAGGCCAGCTGCAAACCAAGAAAAGGGTTCATTCGGGGTATTTTGGGGCGCTTACTGATTCTGTTGCTACCGGTGTTGCGCGCCTCTGTGCAGTTTGGCCGTTGCAGCACCCTCTGTAGCTTCATATTTATGCATCTTACTGCCTATCTGTGACCACATTCTTTACCACAACAGTTGTTGGGCCTGCTGCGGGCGGCTGCGCTGTTCGAAGTATGGCAGTTGTTTGGAGCAGAAGGACCGCAGTTTTATGATGAGGAGCGAAGGTGTAGAGTAGGGGAGGTGCTTGGGCCGCTGGGGAAGGCCGCTGTCGAAGTTTGGAGGAGTGGTGGCGAAGGGGGTTATCACCGCAATTTGGGAGTTTGGCAGAGGGGTGATTCAGCGGTTTGACTTCAAGTTTGACCAAACTATTGTTCTTGGCCATCATTGCGGGGCCCTCAAGTGATTGAAGATCACAAGGCCCTCTCCTGGGAGTTGAGTCAGTCCCTCTCCTGTATCTCGAGAGTCTGAAACCCCTACTTATGCCCTTCTAACTTTTGGTCTAATCCTGTTCTGAGAGGAAGGTGGTAGGCAGGGTTGCAACCCGTAGGACCGCAGCAAGACTCTGTGGGGAGTCAACCCACCGATTGCGGGAGCTCTGCCGGAACTCAGGAGGAGTTTTTGAGGCAGGAAACTGAAAGGTAATCTTCCATCCCCCTCTATAAACCCAGATTATAGCCCCTATCTGTATTACCCTTGGTATGTTTTGAGTGAGTATACTGTTTGTATCCCTACTTTGACTTTCAGTTTGACTTCGGGACATGATTCAGATTAAATAAAGGAATGCATGCAAACTCAGTTTCAGTTTTGTTGATTGACTGAAAGCAGATTGTAAAAAGAGATTGCATCTGGGAAAGGGCAGGATAGGAAGACAATTTAGCCTGAGGTTTGACTGGGTCATTAAGGCTGGGAAGTCCCCTTAAGTTTGGGAAGACCCAGTGCCTTGTTTATTTTGGATTGTGTGGAGCATCAAACCATTCTATAAGTTTAGGTGGTCTGATTGCTCTGGAGGCTGGAAAGTCCCCATAAGTTTGGGGAGACCTAGTGTTGTGGGATTGCATTGAGAATCAGGTCATTCTATAAGTTTAGGTGGTCTGGTTGCTCTAACCTGCGAGGGCTAATTGTGATTGACCTTTTCAGGGGCCAAATGCATTTTGCAAGTTCAAGTGTCTTGGTTGTCTTGGTTGTTTGGGGTATCCTCTGTTTACTTAGGTTTTGAACGAGGAGATCTGAGTCGTTCTATAAGTTTAGGTGACTCAGCCTCTTCCTGTTTTATTATGAGAGAACTAACTTGAGAATGGGCGGACCGTTCTGTAAGTTCAGGTGGTCTAGCCCAATGCCACGCATAGTTTGGATTAGAGAGAAACGAATCAGGTACAGAGCCAGACTTTTCTGTAAGTTCAGGTGGTCTGACTCAAAGCCCGCACATGTTGGAACCCAATGTTATAATTTGGCTATATTTTATTATTATTTTATTTATGAATAAGCTAATCAGACCGTTTTATAAGTTTAGGTGGTCTGATTATAACTTATCACAATATGAAGAGAGTATAACTAAGAGTATAGCCGAAGGTAACTTGGGTCGGCCGAGCATTGTTTCTAAGATGAATGGTTCAATCCTACGCCCACGTTGAAGACTAAATTCAAAGAGGTATACATAATCTGGCTATTAAACAGTTAAGGGCGATCAGAATGGTCTAGTCGTATGCCCAAGGAAGAGAAAAGTTGTTGTGCCCTTTGTTTGTGTATACTTTGGCTAAGTTGGGGTTATTCCATAAGTTTGGGCGGTCTGACTTTAGGCCTGGCTAAGCTAAGGTTCATTCCATAAGTTTGGGTGTCCTGATCTTATGCCTTAGGTAAGTTGGGTATAAGGGGTTAAATCATTGCAAGATCGTGAACTATTGTTTGTTCAGGTATATTGGGGATGGTGAAAGTACTTACCTTTGTGGCTTGGCCTGCATGTGACTAAGTGAGGTTACTACTTAGTCTGAGTTTCAGTTTGATAGGTAGTCGTTTTAGTTGCTCGCCATGTGCTACAGTCAGAGGAGTTAGTTTCAATTTCTGCATTGTCTAAGCTAAGTTTATTTTTACTTAGGTCAATTTTTGCATTTTCTGAGATCATTCGTTATACTTAGCTTTGTATAAATTTTGGTAAGTTACTTTCTCTATGGGAAGCGCTGCGAAATTTCTGCAAATCCAAGGAGTTAGTCAAATTTTTGACTTTTCAAAGTTCAACTTGTCTAAATCATATATATGGCTTAGTAGAAATCTGGGAAGTCTCCCTTTCTAAAGGGAGTGCTGCCTAAATTTTTGCTGATTCAGGGAGTTAAACAAAATTTGACTTTGGAAAGTCGAAGACTATTCCTTCTTTCATATTCAGGCTGATATAAATTTTGGAAAGACACTTTTCCTACGGGAAACGCTGCCGAAATTTTCTTAGTTTGAAGGAGTTAGATTATATTTTGACTTATGGCGATTCTGGAAAACCTACTTTCTACAGAGGAGATTCTACCAGGGTCTGTCAGGGTGTACCTTTGCTTTTGGCACTTGCTTAGAGATAGATTTAGGCTTAGTTAATTAGGATGATTTGAGTGAGACCGTGATATGGGGATTATTCTCCATGGACTTATATGTTTAGCCTGGGGATTGACCTGTCTTGTGTTACAGGTCCTCTTGACCGTTTGATTCAGGATTTTGACTAGTTTCAACTTGATCCTACGAGGATCATCTTCTGTTATCACTGATAACAGGTCGGTTGCTGATTCGTCGGTTTACGATTCAACTCCAATCCACTCTTGCCACTCAACCAAAAGGCTTTAGCCCTGTGGCTTGAATTGTTTCATTGTGTTTTCACCCGGATTTTATTGAATGACCATTTAACAAAAGTACTGAGTATTTACTTTAGGGAGTTGCACAAGAGTGAGGTTTGTATGGCTAAAGCAAGGGGTATGAGTATAAAGAATGGTTGAAGTTGACCCCGTGTAGTGTGTGGACTTTTGTTGGATCTTTTATGTGATTGCATGTATGTTTGTGGTTAGGACTCTGGATGTGACTGTCTGCGATTACATACATATATGGCTGAGAGGAGTCTCACTGTGACTGTGAGAAGTGATCACTTTATATTAATAACCCTTTATATATATATGTGTATATATATGTCTCGAGTGCTTCGTGCGACCTAATGTGACCGCCCGTAAGGGTTGAACAGATTGTGTTTTCGAGGGAGATGAGACTTCCCCTTATCCTTTGCTTTTTAGAGATTTTTCTATTTGGACGTTGTAGTCCGTGGCAGCCGTCAAAGTCAAACCCGTTGACTTCTCTCCAGGCCCTAGATGATGGAGTTGGTCTTCAAGGCGATAAGGGACGATTGCCACCACAGGCAGGAACTTGTGTATCACCCACTCTCCGCAGGGTGCAGAAGAGGGTGTGGTCTCCGACCGCACTTGGAGGTTGTCCAACGTCGAGAGATTAACCCTCAAGGTGCATATCAGCCGACACTTGAGTGTCGAACGTGGTCCTCGAGATCAACAAGGACCGCATGAGTATGGGACTACATAGTACGTCATCATTGCGACTGCTTGCATACGCATGCATTGCAAGTTGATATGAATTCAGCCCTGCGTCCGCGCGGTTTTATATTAAAGTCTCGCGCGTGGCACCTATCTGGTTTCTGCAGCGGAAAGTTATGGGATGGCTACTAAGGGACTAGGAGTGTTGTCGTGTTGTTTCGATGTGTGTGGGTGTGTGTTTTATTTTTATGTTCGTAGAGTGATATGCGCGTGGTGTGTGGGATACGTCCTAGTCGACCGACGACGGGCCACGCTTGGGATTTCAGCCTCCCTAATTGCAGCGGGCCTTTATCTGCCCTTGCCTACAACTTGGGCCTATTTGGCTATTTGCCCAGTTCGGCCTGTGGGACCAGGCCGTGGCCTGACCCCACAGGCCGTGTACTGTTCTAGTCCTGCCCGGTGCCACTGTCGGTACCAGGCCTGTCCAGTCCAGTCAGTCAGTCCGCTTGGGGTATACCCCAACACTTGTCTGATTTTCGTCATTCTTTACTTTTGCAGATCTTGGAGTACGTGCGTGTTGAGTCTGCATCGGAGCTGCGCTGCCCCTTCCAGCTCGATCGCTGTCTCCTCCTTCGTCCACCCTTCATCTCCATCCTGGCGGGTCCGGCACACTGGTATCAGAGCGGGAACGGTCCCCGCTCCAACCCGCCCTTCCCCCTGCATGCAACAGCGGGTGCGGGATCGGTGTAATCCCGAGAGCGGGATTTTCAGGTGTTTTTCGGTGCGGCAGCAGAGAAAAAGCGGAAAAAAAACAGCAACGGGAAGAGAGTGACACGAGGCAAAAAAGGAGAGCGCCACCACACACGCATGCGCGCAAGCGCCGAGGCCCGCTGTGGGATCGGTGTAATCCCGAGAGCAGGATTTTCAGGTGTTTTTCGGTGCAGCAGCAGAGAAAAAAACAGGAAAAAAGCAGCGGCGGGAAGAGAGTGACACGTGGCGAAAAAGGAGAGTGCCACCACACACGCATGCGCGCAAGCGCCAAGACCAAGGTTGCCGCACGCGCGCGCGACACGCGCCCACGCTGCCCTGCCCCGCCCCGCCCCACTCCGCTCCTGGACGTATATTATCAAGATATCCGGGACGCTGCTGCTGCTGCGAGGGTTTGAACCTGGGCAGGCAGCACTCATGCGCGTGCATAGCCAGTGATATAACACACTGGCCAAACTGTATGCATGGTTGTATAGTGTGGAACGTTCGTGTTGAACAGTTCCACACCAGCTATTTACCCCCCCCCCCCCCCCCCCCCCCCCGCGAACAGCGAACAGAGTGCTGAGAAGCTATTTGCCCCCGCGCACACCGTGGCTGTTGGTGCCCGCAGACGTGGCAATCTGCACTGCCACGTGGACACCTGGTGAAGACCCTCCTGGCTAGGGGGCTGCGCCACAGACATATATATATATATATATATATATATATATATATATATATATATATATATATATTCTTTTTCTTTTTCACTATCTCTACACTGTTGCAGCAGCAGTTTGGCAACAGTTCAAGATTTCCCCCTGGCTAAGGGGTTGTGTGACTGTGGCAGTAAGGTGGCTGATCAAGATCTCAGCCAACCCTCCATCATCATCATTACTGCTGTGGCATCACACCAGCAGCATTTTGAAGGCCAAGGTCCTGTGGATCTTGGTAGAACTTTGCTCTTGGTCACCCAAGAGCCTGGTATCATCACCCTGCCACTAACCCACTCTCCCCCAACCTCTTTTCTCTTTTTTCCCCCATCATCTAATCACCTTTTCTCCCTCCTACCATTACTCTCTACTCCTATCTCCCTCTCCACCCATCTTCCACAACCTTTTTCTCTCCTCTCCTCCCCACTCACCATTTCTCACTAATCTCATCACCTCTTCTCCACCTTTTTCATATCCTTCTCTCCCATTTCACCACCCTCTACCTTTTTCTTTCTCTTCTCACTTCTTTCTCTCTTTCTTCATCACTTTTCCACCCCCCCACACCCAACTCCGAATTTTTCTGTTTTTTCTTCTTTTCTCTTTCTCTTTGATGTAAAATTTCTCTTTTCCTCCAAAAATATGAATCATCTTATTCCCTACCTCTTTTCTTATTTTCTGATTATTTTTTTTTTAATTCTGAAAATTCAATTTTCTTTGCGGCACCTCTATATCTTGCTAGCACCCAGTCTTTCTTTGTTGTCGGCGCACATTTTGACCCATTGGGGGTAGCGAAGCGCTGGCCAGATTTTTCCATTCTACTTAGTTTTTTTCTTAACGGCACACGTCGACCCCATGGGGGTAACGAAATGCTGCCGAAATTTTTGAAAATTTCCAAAACTTAGCTTCTCTTCACTCTCTTTCACCTCCTTATTTATTTATTTATTTATTTATTTATTTATTTATTTACTCATTTATTTACTCATTTATTTTTTAAAAATTTTAATTTGCGGCATTTTGAAAGTTAGTGTGTCCCTCTTGCACTTTCCTTCCTCTCGGCACATTTTTGACCCCATGCGGGGTGGGAAAATGCTGCCGAAAATTCCAAAAAAAATAATATTTTTTCTCTCCTCAATCTTTATATTTTATTTATTTATTTATTTCTATTTATTCTTTTATTTTATTTTTATCTCGAAAATCCATTATTTATTCTATTCTCCCTCCCCTCCATATTTATTATTTTCTTTTCTTGATTAGGTCGATGTCACCTTCCCCTAACCACCTAAACTCCGGTTAGGGTTTCCTTAGGGTTTTTCTAGGGTTTAGGGTTTCTTTAACCCCCCTACTCTCTCACCTCCTCCCGTCGGGCACCCTGGACCCGAACGGCTCCTCTCCCCTAGACCGGATTCGCGCCACCATCTCACGCGCGACCCGTTGGTCACGGGGCGAGCCGACCCACAACTACCCACTCCGCTCCCCCGGTCCTCTCCCGCTCACCGATGGTCCTCTGTCCCCATACCACAACCCATATCTCCCCCCACCTCCCACCATGTCTACCTCTCTTCCTCCACCATCCACGGACATGGCTACAGTGGAGGGGATCGTTGCGGCGTCATCCACCTCTCAGGCGTCCACCCACCCCACGGTCCAGGGTCAACATGGTGTGGACCCCACGGACCTTCGCGTTGTTCTTGCGTCCCTCCTTGCACCTCTGCAAGCGCGACTCGATGCGCTTGCACCCCTGGAGACCCAAGTTAATGCGCTCGTCCTTGAAGTTCACCGCCTCAAGGGTTCCCCTCATCGGTCCCCCCACTGCTCTCAGACCCCATCGCCTACCAACTCGGAGTCTGGCCCTCCACAACGCCAGAGACGGAGACGTGGCGGTTCGTCCTCATCTGCGGGTCAGGCCCAGCACTCCCCCGGCCCAGTGGTGAGTGTTGCTGCCGCCCTGACCACACCATCTGTTGCGGTACACCCATCGGTCGCCGCCGCCTCCGCTGCCCCTGCCGCTTCGGCCACTGCCGGATGTGATGTCGCCCAGATACCGACATCGGCCCAGGCAGTCTCATCTACCCACCCCGGTGCTGCGTCRCAGCTTCCTGCACCAGTTACGGTACTTCGGCCCGGAGTTCTTCCTCTCCCTGCTAGGGCACTCCCTCCGCCTCCTCCACCCCCGACCCCGCGCACCCAGCAAGTGGCTACCCTACAAGCCACTGTGGCGCAGCTCCAGGCGGAGATTCTCTCCCTTAGACAGTCTCACCCTCCACAGGTTGCGCACCCTTCTTCTTCTTATACTGTCCCTCCCACCACTGTCTTGCCGGCTCGCTTCCCTCGACTGGCTCCCCCCCCTCTACCCATCTACCTTGCTACTCCGTCACAGTCGGCGACGGTCGTTACCTCCACGCCTGCTGGACCTTCCACCAGCGGCCCCAGCTCACAGCCAGCCTCCATTTCTACCTCTGCACCAGCTCCGACATTTGCCGCCACAGTGCAGACCCATCAGCCCCTCTCCGGTCCCACCCTTGTGCGTCTGTCGAACATACCCGACTACGATGGTACGATGCGTGTGTCGCATTGGTTATAGGCTGCCACACGCGCGCTGACACTGACTAACACTAGTCAGGACTTGTCGTGTTCCGCCCTCGCAACTAAATTGTGAGGCAGTGCGTTCTCCGCTTGGGAGAACTATTATACCCATCGCAGTCGTGCAGGTGAGGCGCCCACTCTCGCGGATTTCACCGCGTTCCTCCACGACCGCTACGGAACCCTCCACGATGCGACCGACGCCCTAGATCGGGTCACCCAGACGCAGTGGCGCGGGTCCTCCGCACCCTCCGATCTTGAGCGTCACATCAGAGTGTTCCATGACGCCTGCCTCATTTGTGATGAGGCACTCCTACATGAGGTCCTTTTGACCAACAGGTTCGTAGTCAGTGACTACCGTATCGAGTTGTGGCGACAGAGCTTCGCCTCTGCCGAGCAAGCCTACGAGGCTGCTCGACAGTACCAGAAGATGCGGAATCGCTTCTCCGACACCCTATCCTCTTCACGATCCACCGCTGCCGCTACCCAGTCACGTGGTGCTACTCGTGGTCGATCCTCCTTCGCTGGCCGGTTTCATCGACCAGCCCGCCCTGGAGCGCCATTCTCTCGGCGCTACAGTTCTCTGGAGTATGACGAGGACGCCTCGTTCGAGTTTGACCCTACCCTTGGGGACGCCCTCGAGGACATCGAGCTACGAGACGTCATCCAGTATCACTTAGATGACGACACTGTTCCGGTGGCCGAGCGCTTGTTGATGGCCATGTCTTCCATGGGTCATGCTCGTAGTCGGGTTGCACAGGCTGGTGCCCGCACACCCACGGTTCCTCATATAGACCTCCCGCAGGGTTATGTCCCTCCTCGCGGAGCTCTATCCCCTGAGGAGCGTGCCGCCCTCGAGGCCCGGCGCGGCTGCCTTCGTTGCCGCCTAGATGGACACACCTCCTCACTGTGTCCATACCATACCACCCTCGATCGGCACTACGCTGACATCTTTCGTCAGCGTCGATCTCAGTCCCCCCCCAGCCCCACCCGGCCAGCCCCATCCACCTAGCCACGGTGCAATGTGCCCATGAGGCCTCGCACGTAGCCGGCTTCCCGACCACCGAGTCGCGGTTTGCCCCTTTGGCTACCCCACCAGAGGACCCTTAGGACACGACAGACGCAGTTCTCTCCGCCCCATCGTCTGTCGAGGTACCGTCTGCCTCCCAGCAGACTGCCGCATCTAGCGCTTCTCCACCGAGACTTCCGACGCGTCGCGCCATTCGCACAGCCCGTTGTAGCGCTCAGCTGGCGACTCGCGATGACGTTGTGTCATCTCTCCTGGACTTTAGCATTCTGCAGGCTCGTCAGGAGTGCCTCACGAGACACATCAACGTCCTGCGTCGTCTTCTCGCCTTGCTCTCTGACCCTGATCGCACCCTACCCATCATCCCTATTCGCCTAGGGACATCTACGAGGGTGTACCGCGCTTTACGGGACTCTAGCTCGCAGGGAGATTTCGTTCACCCTCGAGTGGTTGAGGAAACTCGCCTAGCTACCTCAGGGTCTCGCTCTCCTATCTCCGTTACCCTCGGAGATAACAAGACGCAGCGCTTCTTCGATCAGACGGTCCCTGACCTCCACTTCTCCCTCACCCTCCAGCCATCGGATAGTACCCAGACGCCTAGGCGCTACCATTCCTCCGCATACTTTGACGTGCTGGAGACTGGGTACGACTTTATCCTTGGCACTCCCTGGTCTCGCCGGTTTCGTGGCATAGAAGCCGAATGGGCGACCAAGACACTCGTCCTCAAAACGAAATGTGGTCAGACCCATCGCGTTCCGTTCATTGGAACCACGGGCGACACCCCTCCCGACCTACCTCCGCAGGACCCTCGTCCCTCAGGGTCCCACCCCGACATCGCGTTCACTTCCCCTCGTCAGTTTGCTCACTTCATACGACAGGAGGACGTCACGTTCTACTCAGTGGACGTCATGGATCTTCTTCGCTATGATCCACTCTGTCCCGAGGTTGAGCTCATATCTCTGGAGCCCGATCCCCCTGACCCTTCCTTCATCTTCGCGACTCCCATCTCTACGTCCACCCGTCACCTGCGGATACCCCCTCCCTGAGCCGTCGACTGTCGAGTCCACACATACGTCTCGTGCCGACGCAGATGCTGAGGAACTCACACGGTTTACGGCAGACTTAGAGCCCGCCGTTCGCGACCTGATTCGAGAGTACCGCGATGTCTTTCTCCCGTATTTCTCATACAGCGGGATTCCCCCGATGCGCGGTGTCAAGCATTCCATCTAGCTCGTGCCTGACTATCGTGTTCACCATCAGGCACCATACCGACTCTCGATTCGAGAGGCGACGGAACTCAAGCGTCAGCTTGAGGAGCTCCTTCGACTGGGTTTCATTAAACCCAGTAACTCCCCTTGGGGTGCACCTGTCCTCTTTGCTTGCAAAGCGGACGGAACTCTCCGCCTCTGCATCGACTACCGCGGCCTTAACCGTTACACGGTTAAGAATAGCTATCTCATGCCCAGTGCGGATGAGCTGTTTGACCGTCTGGCAGACAACTGCTTCTTCACGAAGATCGATCTTCGTAGCGGTTACCACCAGATCCGCGTTGCCACAGAGGACCAGCCGAAGACAGCCTTTCGGTCGCGCTTCGACCACTACGAGTTCACGGTGATGCCATTCGGCCTCACCAATGCACCCGCCACCTTCCAGACAGCGATGAACGATATCTTCAGGGACATCCTTCAGGAATACGTTCTCGTATACCTGGACAACATCTTGGTCTACAGTCGTACCTTAGAAGACCATATCAGACACCTCCGCGGTGTCCTACAGCGCTTACGCAAGCATGGCTTCTATGCCAAGCTCAGTAAGTGCCTCTTTGCCCAGCGCAAAGTGGACTTCCTAGGATACCATGTGTCTAACCAGGGTCTCCACATGGACGACGCGAAGATCACTGCTATTGCAGAGTGGCCCGTCCCCACATCTGCCAAGCAGCTTCGCAGCTTCCTAGGCCTCACCAGCTACTATAGTAATTTTATCCAGGGATACGCTAGGTATTCCTATGTCCTTACCTCTACCCTCCTCCGGAAGAACCCGTCGTGGTTTTGGACACCCCTGTGCGAGGACGCCTTTCGCGCCCTCAAGAAGGCGGTGACCTGTGCGCCGGTTCTTCGCCTTTCCGATTTTGATCGTCCCTTTATCGTCACCACTGATGCGTCAGACTTTGCAGTAGGAGTTGTCCTTTCTCAGGTGTTTCCCTCTCCTCCAGATTCACCTTACCCCCATGTTCCTCCTTTCCCCCCCCATCCTGCTGACACTGCTTCTCGACTGACACCTACCCTCCCACCACTTCCCTCCACTGACAGTCCTCCTGTTACTTACTCCCCGACCATTGCGGAGGATGAGACTACACTCAGCTTTCTACTCCCGTCAGCTACTTCCTGCCGAGATAAACTACACTATCGATGAACGTGAGGTTCTCGCAGTAGTTTATGCTACCCGACATTGGCGTCATTATCTGCACGGGGTGCCCTTCACGGTGCGCACAGACAACTCAGTTGTCAAGGCTTTCCTCACGAAGCCTAAGCTTTCCCCTCAACAGGCACGCTGGTGGCGTGACTTATCCGAGTTCAGTTTCACCATTCAGTCCATCAAGGGTGAAACGAACCGCGTCGCCAATGCCTTGTCCCGCCGTCCTGATCACAATCAGGAACCCATCCATCTTGCTGCCATCTCCATCACCACTGTTGATCAGTCGGTGATCGACGCGTATCGCACTCAGTACTGCCACTGCTCCGATTATCTCGTCATCCACGCGACACTGCGGAGTGGCAAGACCGTTCGTTCCTACTCCCTCGGGGAGAACGGCCTCGCGTACTGGCATGGCAGATCTGGTCAGCTAGAACCACGAATCTCCGTTCCCTCCACCGGACGGCTCCGCGTCCAGGCTGTAGCAGAGTTCCATGACCAAGCAGTTGCCGGTCATATGGGTTTCCACAAGACGTTGGCTCGTGTTTGCCGCCTATACGTCTGGCCTAAGTCCAAGGACTTTGTCAAAGCCTACATCTAGGAGTGTCCTACCTGCCAGGAGGTGAACAGTACGAACCACCTTCCGTATGGGTTACTTCAGCCCCTACCCATACCTGCGGGTCGTTGGTTGTCCATCTCGATGGATTTCATTGGTCTCCTTCGCCCACCCACTGAGCGCGGTCATGATGTTATCTTGGTCGTCGTCGATCGCTTCACAAAGTGTGCACGTTTTGTCTCGTGCCGCTATCGCATTAACGCTTGTGAGGTCGCCGACATCGTCTTCGACTGAGTCGGGAGAGATCACGGCTTACCTCAGAGCATCATCTCCGACCGTGACCCGCGCTTTACCAGCACATTCTGGCGACGCCTACACGAGGTGTACGGATCCCAGCTTCGCTTCTTATCGTCTTACCACCCTCAGACAGATGGTCAGACTGAGGTCACCAATAAAACTCTCGGTAATATTCTCCGAAAGTTTGTTAGGGATGACCAGCAATGGGACTTACACTTAACCCACCCGGAGATTGCGTACAACCACGTTGTTTCGCCAGCCACGGGGATGTCGCCATTCTATTGCGACCTCGGCTACCACCCTCGTGTACCCGCGGATTTCCTACGACCATCGTGGTTGCGCCCAGATACTCGTTGCCCTGCGCTTGACGACTGGATCGCCCACATGGCGGCGATTATGAAGCGCGCACACGAGAGTTTAGCCGACTCCCAGACTCGCATGGCCGCACGAGCGAAGTGATCACGAATGGATTATCCATTCAAAGTCGGTGACGATGTGCTCGTCGACGCACGCCACGTACAGCTCGAAGTAGATACGCTTCGCAAGTTCAGGCGTCGTTTCTTCGGTCCATGCGCATCCTTCAGGCCGTCGGTTTTGATACTGCCGCTAGTCCGGTCAGCTTCCGTGTGAAGCTACCTGATTACCTTCGACAAGCTCGCGTACACGATGTTTACCACGTCTCCTTGTTGCGTCCTTATCGCATACCGTCCGAGCGCTTCGCCAGACGCCCTAATGAGCGCCCTCCACCTATCATGGTGGACGGTCACGAGGAGTTCGTTGTTTCCGATATCGTATCACGCCGAGTTACCGACGATACCCCTCCACGCATCGAGTACCTTGTGCGTTGGAAGGGCTACCCTGATGAGGAGGCTACTTGGGAGCCCCTCGAGCACTTGCAACACGCCAGGATGTTGGTGCGTGCATATGATCGTGCTCGTCGTGCTGAGACATCTGCTTCTACTCAGCCGACTGACCCTCTTCCTCCTCCTCCGACTGAGGAGATTGCAGAGGACGAGCCCACTCCCTCTGAGGCCGTTCCTCAACCGCAGACAGTCGCCTACGAGCATCCACAGCGCACTCATCGCCGCCCTTCGCGTTACGATGATTGACACTCTTACCCTCTATCTTTCCCCGCTGACTCACACCATCAGGTACTCCATCATCAGCCCTTCTCCAGGATGTCAGCGTTTTGCGACTATGCTTCGACATCGACTCGACTGCTACTTCATCGACGTCATCGACCACTTCGACGACTTCAGCTACTTTGGACAAGACTACTTCACGTCACCACCCTACCCTGTATACTCCCTTGCCTCTGTCGCATGATGGTTCTCACTTAGCTGGGTCTCTTTGAGTTTGGCTCTCCCTTGGTATCGCATAGGCATTGGGACCGTAGCRTTATCTTGGCTTCCTTGCTCCCAGATCTAGCTCCCYYTCCCAGTCGGTGAGTCGTGTGCATGTTTCCCTCACCCACTGCCCTCGTCACCCTAGCGCCGGCTATTGCATGCCTCCAGTTCGGCATAGCTCCACCCTATTCCAGACTCCCCCTTTTCATGATCGACCCTGCATGGTGTCACCCGTTTGTCGAGCATTACCCGTCTTGATGGTCTATCTGTTAGGGTCATTGGTTTTGTTTCGCTACCACTCTCCCACCTTGAGCCTAATGACCTATCCCACCTTCATGTGTGACTGCCCTTAGGAGTTTCGATTCTTAGGCTGCATTCACCCCCTCTGAGACCATCYCACTCTTAATGGTTCAGCGACATGACATTATCTTGTGACATATTGCCCTTTTCGTTTCAGCACTGAGGCCACTGCCTCTAGGACTTTAGGATTGTATCATACTACATTTCGTTTTCTGTTGTTAGCTAGGATATGTATACCATACATTTGCTTTTTTTTTTACAATATGTAGCTTAGGATGCATCGCATGGACTCGGCATGGAGCTTGCGCCGCATCCTAGATTCCTCAGCTTTCTTTATTGCAGAGTTCCGCTGCTTTTGCGGATAGCGTGTTTATGACTCTTGCGATCCATTACAGGTCTGAGGATCGTGCAGCGGACCTTCATCTGCCTTGGCCTACAGCCAGGGCCTATTTGGTTATTTGCCCAGTTCGGCCTGTGGGACCAGGTCGTGGCCTGACCCCACAGGCCGTGTGCTGCTCTAGTCCTGCCCGGTGCCACTGTCCAGTCAGTCAGTCCGTTGGGGGTATACCCCAGCACTTATCTGTTTTTCGTCATTCTTCACTTTTGCAGATCTTGGAGTACGTGCGTGTTGCGTCTGCGTCGGAGTTGCGCTGTCCCTTCCAGCTCCATCTTTGTCTCCTCCTTCATCCACCCTTCGTCTCCATCCTGTCGGACCACCATCCTGTCGGACCGCCATCCTGGCGGGTCCGGCACACCAATGCGTCGGTTCGCGTGCAGGTCTGATAGAGGCGTATTACAGCGCATACCCCCTATGCTACAGCGAACGAAAAACGCCCTCGCCTGGTCCACCTCTGCGATTGCAACTGATCAACTTTCGTATTGTTAAGTGGTAGCTCGACGGGGATACGCCCACCGAAGGGAGGTGACAACTCTCGTAAGGTGGCGGTAAGTCGTGCCTCGCGTAGGCCCTATCCTGTCGTAGGGGCTCGCGGGAGGCATGGCTGGAGCACTCGGCCGGAGCGGCTTGCGGAAGCTCGATGTATATTCGCGACGGGGATTTAAACCAACTCCTACGTGACGCGGCCGGGAGGGGCCCGCGCCACTTCGTGCGGTGCCGGACCGATGCGCGCGACAACGCCTAGTTAGATACGAGTCGACCACGACTCTGTTCAATGGAGGCGATGTGGTTCGCTTGTGGCAGGAAACCTTGAGCGAGGCAGTGAGGATTCTGAAAAGGCAAGCTAGGGAAGCAGGAGAGTTAGCGAGAGTTATCATGGACGAAGAAATTATAAGGACGTAAGAGGTGCACACACGGTATCGTCGAGAGATAGTGAGGACTCTCGAAGGTGTGGAAGACTTGGGCGATGGTGACGATTTTGAGGAACTTTTCCTGGTCCTAAAAGCGTCCACGAAAAAGGTCTTGACATCTCTTGAGCTAACAACACAAGAGTCTTAAGCAATGCACTAGGAGCAGTTGAATGAGGAGGAGCTAGGGACGAGACTCAATGTTAGACATGATCTCGTTACAAGATTGACTTTCACAGGTCCGGGCTGATTATCATAGGTCTGGGCTGATTCCATTAGGGACTAACCGGTACCTATACGCCTGTGCTGATCAAAGACCGATGTCGGGCTTTGACCAGTGGGAGGTCGAAGTGGAGCTAGAACCAGAAACCGAAAACGTTCATATCGTAGCTAGAGGCATAGGACTGGTGGGTCGGACCAGGAGGCAGGGAAGATTGCAACCATTCTTTGCAAGAGCTAGACAAATAGCAAGGGACGTAGCGATGACCCAAATAGGATTGTGGTATACCCTTACCATAGGGGACGATAACCCAGGAGGATCGGTAACATACAAAGGTGGATGGGAAAGTTTTGATTCGGAATCATTCATCGGAGAGGAAAGGGCCGAGGGAATTAGGCTAAGAAAAAGAGAGAAGTCTAGGTTGACGTGTAGACCAGGCAGCTTGTCGGTGCACGGCACAGCCTGATGGACTAAAACAACGGAGAAGGGGGGGGGGGGGGGGTCCGAAGGGTATAAGCACATTGCTACCCAAGGAGGCCAGCTGCAAACCAAGAAAAGGGTCCATTCGGGGTATTTTGGGGCGCTTACTCATTTTGTTGCTACCGGTGTTGCGCGCCTCTATGCACTTTGGCCGTTGCAGCACCCTTTGTAGCTTCATAATTATGCTTCTTACTGCCTATCTGTGACCGCATTCTTTACCACAGCAGTTGTTGGGCTTGCTGCGGGCGACTGCGCTGTTCAGAGTATGGCAGTTGTTTGGAGCAGAAGGACCGCAACTTTATGATGAGGAGCGAAGGTTTGGAGCAGAAGGACCCTTACCATACGGGATGATGACCCAGGAGGATCGGTAGCATACAAAGGTGGATGGGAAAGTTTTGATTCGGAATCATTCATCGGAGAGGAAAGGGCCGAGGGAATTTGGCTAAGAAAAAGAGAGAAGTCTAGGTTGACGTGATCACGAAAAGAGTGGTGCACCTGAGCGAACCGAGCGGGGTTTAGGCTCCCGAGAGATTTAGGAGGTTTGTACATGGAGACTGGCGCGATGTGGGCACAACAGGAGACAACGGAGTATCACACCTCGCCACATCGAGCTCTGAGAGAGCTGAAATAGATACAACTTATACAAGGCTACATTGAGATGGAAAAGAGAAGAAGGGATGGAGAACCCGAAGTGGCAGAGATACAAGAAGCAGCGGAAGCAAATACACTGGATTGTCTCGTACAACCCGCTCCTACACTTCATACGAAGAGTAGGACCGAGCCCCCGGACATGGGAAGGACGAGTGAGTATAGATGTAACTCGCTGGAACAGTTACAGGAGGATAACCACTGAGATTGGAGGAAGGACTTTATGCGCGAGAAAGAATGGAGACGCATGGAGCAGATGAGAGATAAAACTCCACCCAGACGGGTCTATATCACCCAGAGATAGGAGACTCTTATATGCTACATTACGAGAGAAGGGAGAGGTACCACATTTCACATGTGGCCTATAACATAGACATCAAACCACCGATGTTCAGAGGATATGGGATTTCTGAGTACCTGGAGAAGTGGGAACTCATTTTCTTCTAGAGCCAGTGAACCGAAGACGAGCTCATTGATAACTTCTTGTTTAGCTACGACTCAGTTCTAGGTAAGGAAGTACGTAACGTTAGGCTAAGGGATAGGAGATGGAGGTCCTACAAAGAAGTCTTGTGACAACTTTTCAAGCATGAGGACATAAGATATACCATAAAGGACTTGAAAATGTTAAGGCAAGGAGAAGATGAGAGTGTGCATGCCATTGGGAAGAGATTCGCGAAGATGTCGGAGGCGCTCATAGTTAAGGGGAAGCTCTCAGAACTGGATTGATGTACGATCTTCATCAGGCAACTCCCAAAAGGGAAACAAAAGGGAATCCTCAGAGAGCTCCCACATGTTCGCCTGGATTTCCAGACTGTCCTCGGACTGGCCATCAAAGCCGAGACAGATGATTACAAGGACCTTGTCTAGATGGGCATCCGTAAGAGAGAGGGTCAGACTGGAGGGAGGCCAGATCACGATTATGAAAAGTCCCCCGACCTCGACGACAGACCTTGGGCTGATAGAAGATATCCAGTCACGCAGATGGAGAGCAAACCAAAGGAAAAAGAAGACATGATGGTGGAGATAAAGGAGATACGGGAAATGATGAAGCGTCTCACTAGGTAGATGGCTACCATGGAGATCAAGAGCGGACCGACCACCTACTGAGACAAAGGAGGTGCATTTCCTTATTCCTTGAGGTGGGATCTTAAAAATTTAGAATGGAGGGGCGTGGAAGACAGAAACCCGCGAACTTTAGTAGGATACAAAGCCAGAGAAAGAGAATATGAGAGGTACAGAAGTGGAGCGAACAAGAACGAGTGGGGAAGACGAGAAGATCACAAGTGTCTCGTGAGCCCAACGGAACCAGAGACGACTGACGAAGCCCTCGACATGGATGAGACGGAAATGATCGAAGGGAATATCGGGATGACTCTCGTGGGAGTTACGAGAGGGGAGATAAAGACACGGTATACGGCCTAACCCCGTTAGACTTTCAAGTCTGCATCGACCCCATTACGGATCCCAGTTGGCTCGGCCCGCCCACGCTCATGCTCAGGACGCGGGCCATTCGTCACGGGGTCACCCCCACTTAGTGCTTTGAGATAGATGGGGATGAACCATTTTGCGAGAGAGCTTTGACATTGGGGATGGAGCTCCGCCCACTTGCTGGATGGTAGTCTCACCAATCATTTTCGTCAAATGGTTTTCTTGATACTTTGAGGTGTTACCATGCAATAGCTCTTTCCAATACGTAGACAGTCCAGGGTATTTATTGAAAGTCTTTCTTCTCTTATGCGCAGGTCAAGCATCCTCCTTGGGCCACGCATTCATTCACTAAGCGGGGGTCCCTGAGACCTTGTTGAGGCAGCAGCCGCCCTTTGGCCCGGGCCCGTGGACCAAACCTCGTGGTCCCCCTACGCCTGTCTAGGGTTTTGCCTGCTTCCTTCTTTGGCCTTCCTATGCGGTGTCAGGACAAAAACCCTGACAAGGGTATCTGCCCTGTATTTTCAATGTCGGACAATGTCGGAATTCTAATGTAAGTCTTATAAGAATTGGTCTGATAAAATAAAAATACTGTTGGAATGTTCCGACTCGTCCACGATTTGAATAAAATTTATAGTCGTCCATCTATCGACAGACATAACGACAAGGGTAGACGGCATAAACAAACAGTCTGACAAGACCGAAGAGAAAGACGACGGTGAAAACACTAAAATAAAATATTATTTTGACTAAGAAAGACCAAAAACTAGTCGTGTCAGGGGGAAGAAGGGCTAACACGGCTAAAGTGTCGTGTCACTTCAAAGAGGACGTACCATCAGGGGCCCGAGGGCCAATCCACGGTCAAAAGGGGTGGATTGCCTGGCCTATCAGGCCAAAACCAGCGGGCCGCATGACAGTGCGGCCTGCCCTTGGAGGAGATAGGCAAACTGTGTTAGCCTAGCCCAGAGAGCAGGCGGCCTACTGGGCCACAACCCTTCAAATAGAAGGGCGGGGGAAATAGCTCACGTGATAGGAGCTAGCCCAGTAGGTACCGCACTGAACTTCCACCCAACAGATGCTGGGATCGAGCCCAGCGATACGCAACCTGGGCTAGCTCCTCTTTTTGGAGCAGCCCACCGAACACGTATGAGGCGCGGCCATTTTTGGTCGGGAGATCATCAGATCTCACAACCAAAAACAGTCGCGCGATCATAGCATGGCCCCTGCGCAAGGATGACACGCATAAATCGAGAAATGGCCAAAAAAAAACTTGATTCCCCTAAGGGAATCGAACTTGGGTCTGCAAATCGGAGGAAGGGTAGGGGAAATGCCAGCCAAGCTGGCACAAGCTACTGAAGTCGTTGGCTTATAACAACGATATTTAAAAAAAAAAAAAAAAAAAAAAAACGAATAACGCCAGATGTCGCATCAAGAAGAACGGGGACTTATAGTCCCTGAAGAGCAGACGCCATTTTCAAAGGCGTCATACCGTTTTATTTTTCTATTCTTAAGATTTTCTTGGATTTTTTTTGTTTTATTCTTCCTAGTTTTTTTTTGTTTTTTTTTTCCAACAAAATACTAGCCTAGTGCCCGTTCGTTTTTGAAAACGGGCAGTTGGGTGTTGTAGCGCCTGAACCTGGCGCTTATGGCGCCTAGGTACAGGCACAAAGAGAGAGAGAGAGAGAGAGAGAGAGAGAGAGAGAGAGAAAGAGAGAGAGAGAGAGAGAGAGAGAGAGAGAAGAGGGATGACTGTGCCAGGCTGTTTCGTCTGATTTGCACCGACTCATCAGGGGGTTGCAACCTCGACAGCCACGATAGGATGAGCAAAATCGAATGAATCTACCCCGGATCGTAGGGACGTGCAGATGCCTGCCTTCAGGACGTTGGCACGAATTGCAGGTAAGTTTTTTTTTTTTTTTTTTTTTTTTTTGGAAGACCCCTTTGTTTTCTCCTTTCCCGTTCATAGCCATTGAAGCTCGATCAAACAGGGAAAACGGGAGGGCTGAAAACGAACAAACTAAAAACTGTAAAAAAAAATAAAAATAATATATAAAAAAAAAAAAACAGGAGGAACGAGGTAACTGCCTCGTGGTAGGAAGAACAGTCCTTTGGACAGTGTGGGAGCACATAGGCTCCCACTTCATTTTGGGAAAGTTACTATAGCCGCGAGATCTTGAATCTCACGGCTCACATCACTCGCGGGAGACAAAAGGGGGTTGGAGAGAAAAAGGGTAAACGTGAGAGTTGGGGAGGGGAGGTCCTACCTCAACCTGACAACTACCTCCCCGTTTTCAGGGGAGGGTAGAGAAAGGTAGGTTGGAGGTTGTTACATGCAACTGCATGAACCTGGCCGAGAGAATGGCCAGGCGCGTGCAGGTAGGTTTAGTTTAAATTTTCTTCTTTTTTTTTTCTTCTTTTTTTTGTTGTGAGGACACTTGTCCTCACATGGTGCTGTCAAGCTCCTATTTTTTAAGGGAGCCTATGGTGCAGCCACAGTTAGCCCTGGATCTTGGCCAGATCAAGGGCTCACTGTGAGCCCGCGATTTTGCCTGGGGGCAGGAGTGACGTCCAGCCCTCCTCAGCCACTATAAAACAGGCAGTTGTCCCCAACTGCCACACAAAGCACTCGTGTTGTAAATTGTGTGACACTTGAGTGCTGCTAAGGTGTTGCCTGAGGCAACGAGGAGGAGACTAGAGGTCTGCAGAGGAGCGCGAGGAGAGGAGTTGGGCAGCTATAGCCAAGACAGGAAGCAATCTGCTCCCGTCCCCTCTGGCTGGTGCTGGTCCCACGGGACTAACCCAGGGACGCTGCAGGATTACGGCAGTACAACGCTGTGGAATTTGGGCATGGGGCCCAAATTTTACTCATTTCGGCCAGCCATTTTCCCACTGTAGTGTGGAAATGCTGCCGAAATTTCACAGCGGCGGGTAAGCGGCGACAAGGTTGTTGACGTCAATACCGGCGGTAGTGCGGAAGCACTGCCGGATTTTTTCGGCAGCGACTCTGACTTCAACGGCGGTGGTGCGGAAGCGCTGTTGGATTTTTGCGGCGGCGGTTCTGGTTTTTACGGCAGTAGTGCGGAAGCGCTGCCAGATTTTTGTGGCGGCGGTTCTGGTTTTTACGGCGGTGGTGCGGAAGCTCTACCAAAGTTTTGTGTCGACGACACTAATTTTAACGGCAGACGTGCCGAAGCGCTGCCGATTTTTTTTTTTGCAGCAACGACATTAGTTTCACGACGGTGCCCGCAGTATTTTTGCACTGAGTGGCGACTGGACATTGGCGCAGGGAAGGTGTCGCTGAAGTGATAGTATATTTTGAAGTGGCGTGAGCGTGACACCACAGTAACACAGTGGCGCTGAAGGCGAGTGATGGTAAAGTGGAAGCGCCGTCGGACTGTGGGGAAGTAATTATATTGGACGAGTGTCGCGACAAGCGATTGTTTTAAGGAGTGGTGTAGATCACTTTGCTGACGATTGGGGGCGACAACCTTCACGTCGAAAGGGGCGTAATTCTATATGGTTTTCTTGAGTGTGTCGTTCTACGTCACTCAAGGTCAGTTAAATTGTAAGTTTGACTCAGGCCCTTTCACGCCCGTGTGAACCCACACTTTGTTTGACCTTGGTCATTGAATGTTCTCTAAAAGGATAGACAGAATGTGTGTCTGCGCGTGTGAATGTAAGTCTGACATGAGTCTGGGTCTGCATTGTTTTCTTTTGACTTGTCGTTTAATCTGACTGCAGGTGTGATTTATTGAAACGAGAGTGGGTTTGACCGTGAGGCGGCAAATGAATGGTTGCTCTTGCATCCTGACACTTGCATGCATATGTCAAACTGAGAAAGAAAGAAGACGACGAAAGAAAAAGTTGTCACAAAGAAAAGAAAGACCTGAATGGACGTATACTTTTTCCCAAGGTGACCCGTTCTTCCCGAATGACCCCTCTATCTATGCCCATTTGTCCGAATGGTTTTCTTTTCTGTGACCTTTCCTTCCTTCGTCTAAGTTGTTATGACGTCAGGCAGCAATAGGTCGTTGGTTCACCGTGGTAGATTCCTTTCCTTTTCCTAGGAGGCATCTGAGGCAGGGGTTCGTTGCCTTAGGGGTCGGCCCTCTTATCGAATCGGAGTGCACCGCTTTGCGGGGGGCTACCATGCTGTTGTGGTGGAGTCAGCCCGACTTCTGAGATCTGAGGTTCTCTCGGGCGAGGACGAGGGGTATCCCAGACCACCTCCTAAGGGAGGGACATGTGCATATTCACAAAAGGCCTCTAGAATTTCTTGGCACCTCGCCTAAGGGAGAACTGCTATAGTATACTCTTTTGGTGATCATATTAGGAGTCACTGACGCATGGGGACTTGGTGCCATAAGCAGCCCAGTTCATGTCATACTAGTCTAAGCAGGGTGCAGTTAGGCACTCTTATCGTGGATGGTCGTGCCATAAGAAGCACGAGCCGATGGGAAGACGGATGACTGAATAATACTCAGTGGTAAAGATTTTAATTTAATCACTATCGTCTTTCTTTTCAGATGGCTGCAAGGACGACGGTCTGTTACCTCTTCCGCAATCGTGACGCAGCAGCGGAATGGGCCGAGTCCGCAGAACACAATGAAGAGAGATTAGAGAGAATAGGGCGGGTTGTCTTTAATCCGTATGAACTATACTTTGAGGAGGATATTCCACGATTCTAGGGTGGCAGTGCGCGGAATCCCCCTAGGTGACTTTTTTTCAGGTCAAGGGCTGGATTGAATATTCTTCACTATGAGTTTGCGCCGCCACTGCCCGAACGTGATTTCGCCAGCATGAACTTAGTTATGATGCAGCCGTATGAGATTAACCCACGAATGGATGAGATTCCCGAGATAAGGTTGACGTTCGTTCGCTCCGTACTTTGGATGAACGAATGGCAGGGTTCATTCTTTTGTATATATCATACAAAACGGGTGCGAGCGAACAAGTTCATTATTCTACGTGTTGAGTCATTCTCTGAGTATGCATGGCAGGACGAGGAGGATGAACTCGTGGAACGATTACGCGATTAATGCGGCTTTTTTCTAACGCGCAGATGCGTGGAGCTCGACGAGACAATCCCAAGGTACCTGCTGGTTCGTGATACACCTGAGGACGATCTCCCAGAGGATCGGAGCAGCTTTTATGGGTTCGAGATGGTTCTTCTACTTAGTGGATCGACTTTATCGGTTTACTCTGAAATGACGAGGGATTCTTCCCTAATACTCACGCGCATTTTCAGGCAAATACGGCTCGAACTCCTGAGGAGTTTTATGGATATACCTTTTATTTTCACCGTGCGAGTAACCTCCAATGTCTCTCTCAAGTCATTGTAAGTATTAGGATTACGTCGTCCGGTAGACGCTTCGGCGTCATTCGGATCCAGGACACATGACTTAGTCGGCCTCTGCGAGTCATAGTATGGACGCTGGCCTCACGGATGGCCTCTCTCTATGGCACTCAAGTTATTAGATTCATGCGAGGTGGACGGATGACTACCTTAATATTCGACGACAACGAGCTTGCGCGATTGGATTTATTGGAGACTCAGGTGCGAGGAGGACGACAGATCTCCCGGGGATAGATACTGTCTTCTGATATTCTACTTGGATCTCAGAAAACACCTCGTATAGACTTGTCCTGTTGAGGAAGTCATATGATTCATGACCTCACGAGGTAATCTCAAAACACAAATAAAAACACTTTATGTAGATAGGACCGCCGGATGGATAGTATTCGGAGTACCCCGATGATTTCACTATTATGCAGTTTTCAGGTTGCATTTTACAAAGTTACCTTAACCCTGAATTCAGATTTGAAAAGGATCTGACTATGGGCTTTGACTTTAAGGATTGAAAAAGTTCTTCTCCGATAAAATAACTTTATGTATTGATCATATCAACGACGAGGAGGAAAGCACAGTGGCATGATCTTTTCATCAGACCAAACCAATTATATTAAACATTGTGCTATGTTTTCATAGCTATGATTGCTGAGATGATTGATTCAAAGAATGGCTTTGTACATCTGTATTGTTTTAAGCGTGTGTGATTTCGCCTGGATACGTTATACATATATATATGGTATGAATGAGACTAGAGGTGAATTGTAGTTTTCACGCTTAATTGAAACCACCCTAGTCAACCGACATACGCTTTATCCTTAGGAGATCAACGCCCTAAGTGACGAACGACGTCCGGGTTCAACAGGCATTTTCATCGCGTGTGCCTATAATACAGCGAGCGAGCAAACGCCCTTGGCTGACTCACCTTTGCGATTGCATGTAAAAGTTTTCGCATGTGGGTAAGTAGCTCGATGGGGATACGCCCCTAAGGGTGGTGACAACCCCTTAGGGAAGAAAGTTTATGCCCCGCGGGAACCTATCATGTTGTAGGGGACTGTGGGATGTATAGCTGGCGCACCCGGCTAGAGCGGCAAAGTGACGACGCAACCACGACCGTCTCGGCAGCTCACTGGATTATTTTGCGTTGTCCCCAAGTTGTCTCTTTGTTATGTTTTTGTTCTAACTCCTGTGTGACACGGTCGGAAGGGCTCCCACCTCTGCGTGAGAAAAGGCGGGGGCCGATGCGCTCGACAGCGTAACTTTCATTGTCGCATACATCATGCATGTTTTTTCGTTGTCCAGCCTTTGCATTTGTCATATACACCCCTTAGTCTTTTCGGGGCCCCATCCTGCACGCACGCTCATTTTTTCAATTTTTGATCACGGCGACCTTCTCGACCGCCTTATACCTTTCGAATTTGCTATGATCGTCTTTACTTTACACAGACATGCTCATTACACAATTCGACTTATTCATGGGCAAGAGTTAAGTCCACAACCCGTTTGCCTTCAGTCCTCTTTTCTCTTTGCTGCCCGACATAACCGGAGCTCAATCCCGCTCAATGAACCTTTAAAGGCTACTCACCTGCAAACTCGATACAATTTATACAAACGCATGCCCCACATGGGGTCAACACATAATCCTTCCCGCATGTCCCTAAGCTCATTCATCCTTGGTCCTTTGTGTTTTCCCTCTCCTTCTTTTGTCCAGGTCAATCTTCTATCTTAGTCATGCAGTCAGGGTAATGGTTGAGTTAACTCACCTTACTTCACGTTATCAACTTTTTATACTCCCTCGTGATCCTCACGTGATGCAACCGAGATATCTTTTCAAAAGGACCACCGTGAAGATCACGCTTTCTTCGGTTTCTTCTTATGTTTGTTATCCCACATTTGTAACGATTTCTGTGTACACAGGAAGTTCCTCTTTAGGAACACGTTCATTCAAAAAATTATGTTTCATCCATACCGTCAATTTTGTTTTCGGGAGCCCATTTCAAACAACTGCGTGCTCAGTTAAAGGTTCGAATTGCACTTTTTGCATATTTTCAAGATGCACTGGCAATCTTTTGACCGCGGGTAATTGTTCCGCAACGTCGAACTCAAATAGACACCAGGATGCTTCGCATGCACCTACAACACGCATATCTTGATATAATTTGACTTTGTCGATGGGCGAATTATTATCTTGCTCGCAAACCATAGCATGATGACACCCTTTGCAAACGTACTTATACACGTACTTGCACACCTTGATGCTAGCACAATATTCAACATTCAAGTGGCAATTAAACCTCATTAGCTAGTGCGTGTTATACGGAACCACACGCCGATTGTCGTAAACGACACCATTTTGAACAATCGTAAAACCACCGTCACTTGGTTTCCTTCTCCTATATGAAGGGTACGTATGTTCGTCTTTGAATGTTGTTGTTGAAATGAAGTCTTTCAGAAACCCTTTTGTGCATACTCCATTCTCCGTACACGAAGCATCGAGTTTTTCCACACCGCAAATCCCATGAAACATGAACTTGGCTACCCTTTCTCTCAATTCTACTTCCGGTGGAATCTCGGCACGCACCACATTGTCAACAACATCCACATCCTGAATTTTGTCGTTCAGAAGAAGGATAACCAATATATTTGTGTGCGGCAGACCCCTTTTTTGAAACTTCACCACATACAACATTTCAGTCACCCTACCAAAGATCCGTTTGTTCTTTATCTCATCAATCAGTTGTGCAAGATAACTTTTAAACACTCGCGCGAGAAGATCGGGTCTGTCGTTATAACATTGACCTGGCAACAGGGTTTGTTTGATCTCCGGCCAGTTAGTGTTCATAGTGATGAAAATATCCAGTTTTCCGAATCGCCTCACAATTGTCATGTTGTCGTGATATCTTTCAGTCGTATATCGGGGGCCCCCAGTGAACGTTGATGGTAAAATCATTTTTGTCCCAACACCCTCACCATGTTGATTTTGTTGCACATCGTCTCGTAAATCCTTATAATACTCTGAGCGCAATTCGTTTTTGTGGAATCTCACCCATTTTAAGCAGAGGGATTCAACTTTAGCATACACCATGCAACAAAACTAGTAGAAGAGACGTGCTGCATAAAGGAGGCAAGGTCTTTCACCATCGCGTTCGTGAAGGTGAAATATATAGTACTCCTTGGCACTAAGTCCTGACGGTCATCCAGCTTCCGAGGCATGTCGGGCAGGCCAACTATCAATTCCCTCTGGGAAAAGTAAAATAAACTTTACGCAGTCGTGCACTCGAGAACATTTCGAAACCACAACCGTCTGCCGCTCACCCGGAAGAGGAGCACGCAAACGAATCTTGAGCTCACAAGGAAGGAGTTCATCGACTATCAGAACACACACCTCATGAAGACCCATAGGACGGTTATAACACCTTGCATGTTCCTCGTCAGGAATGGCATCCGAATTTATGACCAACCTCCTCTCGTTCAACGCTTTCGGCGGAAGGTCAACAACCATCATAAAGTGCTTCACGTAATTGTTACATTTTTGTAGCAATTCGTGAAACCTTCTCAATATTCGTTTTGCTCGATCAAGTTATGCATCGGATGTAATTGCAGGTAAGTTAAGGAAATTTACTATTTTATCAATCGCATCGTCCAAACGTTGAGGATCGTGCAAGTATAGTTTCGCAAACTAAGAAGTTCCCCTTCCCCCACAACCAATGCACAGACACGATGAAAAATTGGACCTTGAGCATGAAGTTGACCCTGGAATCCTCGAACACCATCGCTCGGTTGCTTCGACCGTGAGGATGCAACGGATAAACTATTATTACTTATTCTCGCATTGTTTCGAATGAATCGACTGTCGGAAGTTTGAGACGTCCAAAGGGAAAGAATCTCATGCTATGGGGAGCCTTTGTTCTACTTTTTTAAGTTAATATTGATTCCATTAAGCAGTAAAATTGTGCCTTGATCATACTACGGCCACTTGCTTACTTTAATGAAACGAAAAATCTTCATATAATTTTTTTTATTCTTTGTATACTCGTGTTAGTCTTTTTTTTATTCCTTACTCTTTTGTTGCTCCTCTCTCTCTGTCTCTTATTATATCCCTCCATCTCTCTCTCTCTCTCCCTCTTTTTTTTTTTTGGCTTTCTCTTTTTGACATCTGTTCATGAAATTGGAAGAAAATATTATTGTTGCATACAAATAAAGGTTGGCTTAGTCGTTTGTTGGTATATGATCTCGTGTTCTACATGTTCATGGTTATGAAGATGATATTAATCTTGAGTTGCTAACATTCATTAAGTTTTATTTTTTAATATTGTATGTTTTTTTGTGTCCATTCTTATATTGTTCTGCTTATTCATGAAAAACAACCAGGTGGGTATCCCTCAAAATATAGATATGAGATATTATTAAAAAACGGTTAAGATGAGTAAAAAGTTTGAGGAAAAAAAATGTACGCGTGAAGGTTGTGTGATGTCATAATGTGAATTTTATGAATAATTAGAAAGGAAGAGTCTCGATAATAAATAAGAAGACAATAATAAAATTACATCGTCGCCCAGTAAACAGTATCGAAGGAAAACAAAGTATGCTCAAGAATAAACAAGGTACGTATTACTGTTCTACAGAGGACGCTGAAAATACTAAAGCGCTTATGTGAAGAAAATAAAGTGTTGGTGGAAGGGTTGGTATGTGTAATGAATATTGGAGAAAGAACCAATCCGATAAGAAGTACTAAAGCTGACAGTAAACGTAACATTTTTCCCAAAGCCCCCACGCTACCTCGAATGACCTCCTCTCACTTAGCCATGTTCTAAAAAATCATGTTCTCTACCCCCTTTGCTCCTATCTCATCAAAGTCGCCCAAGCAAAAGAGGAGAAGAAAGGTGAGGCCATCAACGGTTTGCCCGACCTCGATCGCTAGGAATGACTCTTTCTGGAACCACGACCTTCGAGGCTGGCTGGGGAAAGGTGCGACACGCCTCATAGACCCATTTATGGGGGTGGTGCAATGTCGTTGCGGTGGAGCCAACACCTACTTCTGAGATCTGGGCCCCGTGCTAAGGCGAGGAGAATGGGTACTACAGACTACTTCCTAGCGATCAGGGTTCGGAAAGGTTGGCGAAGACATTTTACCTTCTTCAAATCTTTTGTGGATGGATGACTTACTTAGGATACCTAAGGCTAACCGCAAGTAGGAGCCGCCTCGATTAAGTAGATTGAATCCAAAAGAAGTTCTGATCTCAATGTAAAATTTATTCAAACAGGAAAGAGAGCCCTGCCAAAGAATGACAAAGGGCAAACGTGGACAAACGAGGTACGTATGACTCTATCGCACGAGGCCTTGAAAAGACTAAGGGACGTATATGATCACAAATCGAACATAAGAACCGGATGAGGCATAACAACAAAATAAGAGACATCTTAATTAACCTCAATAGGAGTCCAAAGAAGTTCCAGTCTCGATTAAATATTTGCACAAACATGAAAGTGGACCTATACATCTATATTTGCACGAACAAAGAAATTCCGATCTAAACAAAAAAACTAACTCCTTATTTTCTTTGATCATCTGTGCTTCGCATTTCAAGTGCGTTCTTTATGTTGGACTATGTCTTCTTTGTTGTTCCTGTTTTTTTTTTTTTCTTTTTTTTCTTTTCTTTTCTATTTGACACTATATTACTCTTCTTCATATAATATCATCTGTATATGAATGTTTTGAGGTGTATTATTTTCGTTCCGATTGTCTATATGCATCTTATTCCTCCTATCTATTGTAACGTGCCCATGTACAAATACGTACGTACGTGCCGATTAATATGGCAGAGGACCGAAGTCCACATGACGGTTCAACCAACAGTAATATATCCACCGTTCCAACCGTCTATTCACCTACGGATAGGTCCTTGCATGTTTCATGAAAACGTCGCAAACGTCTTCGTCGTTGTGAAACGACTGTTAAGGATCCTTTGGTGTCTTCGCCGATAGTATCAAAGTGTACTCAGTGTCCTTTTGTTGTTCCATCTCAAGTCGGTTTGTCTTCGTTAGACCACACTTCTTCCTCATCTAACCATGGATTGAAATTGCGTATAGGTTCGGATATTACTCCTGATTGCTCTGCGAGTGAGACACCAATGTCATCACAACACGAACAAGGCAAACGTGAAAGACCACTTTCCCAAAGACGTCGAACTCGAAGGTCTTTACAACAGGCGGTAGGTGGTGCAACTGAGATGACTGCTCCCAAGAGAGATAAACAACCGATGGTAACTCAAGATGATGGTCCTGATTGTTCCCCCGAAGAACAATATAGTGATGGGTCTCTATCTTTTCGAAAACCGATTCCATCGATGAATGATTTCACAAGCCTTGTGTTTTCAAAAGAACGAGTTAAGAAAATATTAATGTTCGTACGGATCACATTAATTGTCATGAATTTTTTTCTATGACCTTGCAAAGTGAACGTCCAGTTGAAATTCGTACAGATGTTGCAATAAATGCAGATTCTGTTCTGATGGTTGAAAAATCCGTTTTTACTCGATCATTTTCCCCTGCACTCGATATATGTGCACAATTGTTCATCGTCGACATTGACAGAAGATGTCCGACAAAAGTGTGTCGAGAACAACCTTTCTCCCCCTTTTACAAATGTTCATGCACATCCATCTTTTGCTGCCATGACCCAACCGAATTCGCCGAACACATTGATTAAAAAGTATGTTGGATCTCAGAATCGACGGAGGAGATTATTATTATGGAAACCGATTCATTCGAGGCATAACAGACGGTACCGTATGTTGTTGATTCAACGACTCTGTGCCGATAAAGTCGTACGTTGTTTGAAACCTGGATCATTGTCGTTGATGCCTCATGGTGAATCATCGGGCTATGATCGAAGTTCGATAGTTGTCGAAAATGCTCTACAGGCTGGTGGTGGAACAGACCAGGTCGACACAATGAATGTGAATGAACCATGTTCTACGTCGTATATAATTTAAAAAAAACGAAAAAGGCAAGGAAGACGAGCAAACTTTCCTGTTAAACGTATGCGTGCATTGAGAGCTGGGATTAAGAATCATAGGAGGAAAAAAAATGTGCGTGCTCATAAACTTTTTTGCTGGGTGTGAGGCGAAGTTTGTTCACTGTGAACATCATTCGAGAGATTCGAGCGAGCGTCTCCACGCAATCGAGGAGTGCATCTTCTCCTGCGAAACAATCGTGGAGCTTTTCTTCTCAGGTGAGACAATCACAGAGTCTGTCATCGTGAGCGAGAGAATCGCAGAATCCATCCGCGGGAAATTGAAATTCAATGAACAATCGTGAAGATAGTGAGTCAGATAGTCGCGATGAAGAAATTAATGATTCGCATGATGTTCCAGATCCTAATCTTAATGCACTCTCATCGGCACCCGTGACAACAACGTATGCGGCGATTGAGAACACCGTGATAATTTTTGAGAATGCTAGCACTGTTCAACCGTTCGATATTGGCAGTCGAGATCCGTGTAAGCATTGTGGTGCTAAATTGTGACATCATGAGAAAAAATGGATAAAGATGTGTTGCAGAAAAGGTACAAAATGTTGTCCTTTATAAGGAATGATCTTATCATTATCATTATCATTAATGAAAAGGCAAAAAAAACATGAAATGACACGTTCTTCCAACTATCACACCCCACCTCTGCATTGTCTATCCCACTCTAGTCACTCCTATTTTTATTGCTTGAATACGATTCACTTCATAGTGAATGATAAAAACAAAATTGTACTACTCATCCAGGTCGTCACCTCTACGAAGTTGCCTCCTCTTTTTTTCTATTGCGAACCGCTGTTGCTCATCAACAATGATATTTCCATCAGGATAAAGGTTTGTCTTGTTGTCACACTTACGTCTAACAACCGTAAAATCATTAAACCTTTTACAGTCTCCCTTTTTCAATGGCTTAAGAAGCGGCCACACTTAGGACACGGACGCCTCAGTGCTTCAATCAACGCAAGTACCACCTCATGCAATTTTGTTTTATATTCCTTATTTATGCTCGTCGGAGCATTCAATTCTCTTTTCATATGCTCGATCTCCTTCATAAATTGCATTGGCAAATGGGCATCAATGACATTCTCCAACAAAATTCTCAGAGTGTACAATTGTTTTTTGTAACGTGTCACTGTGCCATTCGTGAATCCCTCATCACATCGATCAGGAAAAGTATCCCTGAACACTAAATCCATTAACTCTTCTCGTGTCTGCTTGTACAAATGTCCAAGTGTGATCATTGTTTCCCTCAACTGACTGTCACTTACCGAAAACTTCATTGCATTTTGCACCTCTATGAGTGCATTCCTGTGTGTCAACTCCGAACCAACTTTTTGCAATGACTCTAACATAGCAATCAAATATGATTTTGGAAGGTCTTTCAAAGTTGCACTTGATGAAATCTCAAACAGGTCCGAGGCAAAATAAGGATCAATCGATGGTAAAGCACCTACCGACAATATTTTTATTATCCCACTCTCGGCTTCTTCTAATTGCCGATGCAAATCCTCACACTGTTGCAACAGGTGCGGGTGAACTCTAGCACTAAGCTCACAAACTTTGTCTAACAAATAGTTTCTAATGGACGATTGAATTAAACGCTTAAACTCTCTATCCATCTCCTCAGCAGCATCCGCCTCCTTATTCATAACCCCAACACCGGACACAGAGGAATCTCTTACCTCTTCACTTCGTTTCACTTCAACGAAACTTTCAACCACTGCCCGTGCATTCAACTCAACTTTCATAAATGCATTCCTCAATGCATTCACTGTTCTTCTTCAACATTTCTACCAGCTCATCCTGAGTCCATCAAAGACCTTCATTGTCTGTGAGGTAGCGGCCACATACCCTCTTTAACACAAAATCACTGGGAAACTTACCTTCAACACGATACCACAGTTTAGGTTGAGGTTCATGCAAACGATGTTCTCTCTCATGAATCTCGTTCGCCTCGCTATACTCGTACCGTTCCTCACACTTCTCAATGTACTTATTTTGCAGGTGAGCTTTAATGAGTGGATGGTCAAATTACTCGGATACATCAACATACACTGTTTTATCCCGATTAGACCACGATGATCCCTCGACCCCCTTTTCCGTACATTTGTCCACCACCACGTTGGTTGCACCAGACACTGTCTGTCTGCAGAGACCACCACGAAAAAAACAACGAACATATGAATCATAACAAAATCAGACGATAATCTGACATGTATTAGAATGTAATACTCATCATCATATACCAACGCTACTGTTTAAGGCATAAAAGAAGAAGTTAAGCAATCAATCAATCAAATTGCTTGATTCATGGACTCGCATACACATACACACATTCAGACGGAGATAAATCGATAGATGGAGAGGAAGAAAGAAAAAATAAAAAAAATAAAAAAAATAAAGAGAGAGAGAGAGAGCAAGAAAAAAAGGCTCCGTCGTGTCGACTCCGCCCAACACCCGTCAAAGCCTCGACTTCGAATTAGAAATAGGTGTGTGCGTCCGGGCAAGAAAAATGCTCCATCACGTCGACTCCGTCAAGGCCTTGACTTCGAATTAGAAAAAAAAAAAAAAAAAAAAAGCACCTAGCCCCGTCTTATACCCGGACCCGGCGAGCAGCTTAGGCATGGGCCTCGACCGAACACCCAGGGTGCAGGCCCAGTCTGGGCCTATTCATGGCCTGGCCTTTTAAAGGGAAAAAAAAAAACCTCCCAGCCTACACCTGGGCCCGGTCAATTCGTTACCCTTGGGCGTGGACCCAGGTTTCAAGTCGAGCCTGACGCTGTCCCCTACATGCTACGTGTCTGGTCCTGTGTGCCCACCCTTCCCTGGACTTGTCTCCCTCGCCTGCTCCCAGCCTCTGTCCCTGACCTGACCCTCGGGTTGTCTCCCAAACCTGCGCCGAGTCTGCGTTCCCGACCGGCCTTGTGTCCTAGACCCTGTCTCCCTGACCTGGGCCTGCTTGCCTACCTACCAAGCCTCATGATCAGGCTCATGACCAGGCCCAGGCAAACACCTATCTGTCTGCCTGTCAGTGAACAAGACCAGGTCCTAGCGTAGACCCAGCTAAACCTCAGCTTGGGCTTTGAGAATAGGCCCAGGCGTGGCGTAGACCCAACTAAACCTGAGCCCAACGGGGTATACGCCCGGAACTGAAAAACATAAGTACAGGTATGGGCCCATACCCCACTCAAAGGGGCACAGGCCCAGACCCAATCAACAACCCGGGCCCAGATCCAGGTCAATGGGTACAGACCCGAAGGCCCAGGTCCGGGTCAACGGGTCAAACAGTCAGACACAAAAACAAAGAGACAATCAAACAGACAAACAGACAGTCAAACAGATAGATAAACAAACAAAGAGACAGCCAAACAGACAAAGAGGTAAACCTGAGAACAGGCCCAGGTCCAGGCTCAGGTCCAGGTCCAGGCTCAGGTCGTGCAAAAGAAAAAAAAAAAATCGTCAGGCCCTGCATCTGGGCCCGCGGGGTTTAGGCCCACGCCTGAGCCCAACACCAAGGATCGACCCCAATATGGGCCTTGTCCCAGGTCCAACAGCCAAAGTCAATGTTTGAAAACAGTATAAAACATTAACTTTGACAAAGGTCATCAACAATAGTCAAGCGACGACTTACTGCCAATGTCATGCAACCCTCCATAACCTTTATAGCCTCCATAGCCACCATACCATTTCTCTCCGCCTCTCTCTCTCTCTCTCTCTCTCTCTCTCTCTCTCTCTCTCTCTCTTTCTCTCTCTCTCTCTCTCTCTCTCTCTCTCTCTCTCTCTCTCTCGCACGCTCGCTCTCACTCACTTGCCATCTTCCTCGGGGTTTTGCTCACCGAAAGGAGGTCACAGCTCCCGTACGGTGGA
>BFEA01000005.1:5933340-5952581 GCA_003427395.1 Chara braunii | reverse complement strand
CCCTTTCCAACCGCTTCTCGATTTATGTGGCCCATCCTGTGTTACCAACCGTGTCGCCCGGATCACCTTGGTTGCCCGGGTGGCCTGCCCGGGCAAGTGCCGGGAAGGTTCCTAGCAGTTGGGTCTTTTTTTTTTTCCCCCCTTTCCGACCGTTTCTGGATCTATGTGTCCCATGATCCCATCCTTCTTTTTTTTCCCCCCCTCTTTTATGTGTTCCGTCCTTTTGTGCTCATCTTCTTTGTATCGTTCGAATTGGAGCGGATGTCCTAAAGAAGGGAAAAAAACTGTTGTATTGTTCCGTCATATTTATTTATGTAGATAATCAGGGTCGGAACTTGGGTCTCTTTTCCATCAGTTTATGGGTGTACCAACTGAGCTAGGCTCGTTGGTAAAAGAAAAAGTTTGTATCGTCCATTGTAACAAATAGGAAGGAAAAAAAAGAGTAGACAACGAAAACCAGCCATTTACTTGTCCGTGACGTAGTTGTGGGACAGAAAGGCTATTGACCCAAATAATACACAGCTATAATCTATAGAAGCCGAACACTGAGAACAGTGGGTCATACACATACTACTGCAAGGAAAATGAGAGAGCGAAATGACAGATATCCAGAATGCAAAATCACATTGAAAGCCAGCAAGTCCAACGCTGTCCAAAAAGCAGAAATGCACTGATATTCCACCAACGGAGAACCAGAACACTGAATCCGATTGTCAATGAGAGCATACTCTCGCCATCACCAACATATGTATCTAGAGTCCTTCCTCCTACTTGGCGCTCAGCGCCCAGACTACAATCACACAGCTTACTAGCAGCCTACGGATTGACAATGCATCCAGTTGAAGTACATGAAGATGTCGATCCTTGTAGACCATCGCCAAGACCAGGTATGTGCCCTCACATCATCAACCTCATCTCTCTCTCTCTCTCACCCTCGACTTCTCCCTCTTACACGAAGACAACCACCACCTCCCGCTGACTGTCCAAGCCCAAGCCCGGCTAAGTGGGCTGGGCTATGGCGCTGCCCTCAGCAGTGCTCTGCTTACCGCATGACCGCACCCGCGTGCGCACACTTGCCCTGGATTAGCGCAGCAGCCTGCGAGCGCTAGCTCTAGCAGCACTGCGCATTAGCATGAAAGTGCCCGAACCGCAACGCTGAGCCCTGCCGTTTCCTATATCGGAAGTGGCAGGTGCTTGCACTGCTTTCCCACATGAGGCCGAGTTTCCAGTAGCTTCAGTCTCGGCCAAAGTGTCTGTGCCCAGGCCCGTTCAGACAGTGGCCTCGGACCGAATTGGTTAGGCATGCCCAACCACCCAGGCTCAACGTGGGATGCTCCCTGCTTCGCTATCCGGCGCCAACCAAGATTTGCAAAAAGTGTCGAGTTCAGGGCGCATTGAGATTAAGGGTGCCCGCCTTCACTTAGTGCAGGCACGTGCGTGCTGCAGGGCTCTCTGCCGAGGCCTAGACCCTCCTCCTTTACTTTGATAGTCTTCTGAGAAGTCGTTACACAGCAGGCTGCTTCCCTTTCAAGTTTCGTTCATAACTTGTAATAACTTGGTGAGCAGTCTTTATCAGTTCCTCTCTGGTGAACCATCGATCTTCTTCAGAGTGGGCTTGGGTTCAGGCATTGTGCTCAACGATGTCGTCGATGTCGACGTGTCCGTCCATGGTTGGGGGCAACATTGATCTCCTTGAAGGAAACTGGTTTGTTTCAGTGAAAGGTGAAGGAAATAGGGTGTGTACGAAGGTGACCGGGGATGCGAATGACGTATGAAGGACCATCTGGTTGATCACTCGCTATATCAAGGATTTCCCAGGGTCCAAAATATTGTGGCATCAGTTTACGCGAGATTCCCAACTCATGTCCCAGCTCAGATGATTTGACCCAGACTTGTTCACCTACCTGAAATGCAGACAATCGTTTGTGTTTGTTCTCAGATGCAACCATTGATGTGCTCTAGAATTCTATGCTACGAGGTGCTGCGGCTAGCTGTTTTTCAGGAATCAGAAAGTCAAGAGCAGATCTGGGCTTCCAACCAAGATGCAGCTGCTTGGGAGCCTTGCGATGAGAGGTGACTTTTCATCAGTGCTGCGGCTGGCTGGTTTTCAGTTTTCAGGAATCAGAAAGTCAAGGGCAGATCTGGGCTTCCAACCAAGATGCAGCTGCTTGGGAGCCTTACCGGTAGTGCTGTGCACAATATTGTTATACAGGCTGGGGATGAGAGGTGACTTCTCATCCCAGTCATCTTGACTTGGCTTAATATGATGCCGAAGCAAGTACTGCACTACCCGGCTCATCTGTTCGGCCTGTCCGTTTGACTCAGGGTGGTTCCCTGATGTCATTTGCAGTTGGGTACCCATCTGTTGGGCTGTACTTCGCCACAGTTCACTGGTGAATCTGACATCCCTGTCGCTTACAATAGACTTAGGGAGACCGAAGTCGTGTACCGAATTGACCGTAAATAGCTTGATGACGTGATCAGTCTTAGCTGTCTGAGGCATAGCGATGAGTCTAGCATACTTAGTGAACCTGTCCACAATGACGAAGATGTGCCATTTACAGCTCTTGCTGGTCACAAGGGTATCCATGAAATCCATGGAGGCAATGGCTTGATAAGCCCAAGTGGTGCCCGTGTCCATGGTTTGTCACGCTAGCAAACCTGGCAAGTTTCTACATACCTTTTTGAATCGTCCATTAGTGTGGACCACCAAAATCGCTGCACTAAATTTGCTGCTGTCTTTTTTATAGCCGAAATGACCGGTTGCATGGTGACACTCACGTAAAAATGAACTACGCGAAGACTCTCTATTCGGTATACACAAACATTTATTCCCAGCCTTCTCAAGGAACAAGAATCCGTCAACCAGCACAAACTCATCGGGAATAGCCTTGTCTTTAGCTTCCAGTTTGTGGATGATCTCAGACATGACTGCATCTTCTTCATAGGCTTCCACCATAGACCGACTTACATTGTCATAAATTCCAAACTTAGTCACTACAGTCTTCCCCCGAACAAAACACACGTATGTACTATTCAACTTTCCCTGGAAAAGTCGATTTCTCGAAGTTATCCTCCAAAATTCAAATAGAATGCACGTTCAAATAGTACGCACGTATGTTATATTCGAATAGTACACATATGTTCTATTCGATAGTACGCACATATGTTCTATTCGAACACGCGGGTGTTCTATTCAAATAGAACATACGGGTGTTCTGTGTGTGTGTGTGCTTTGCATGGAGCTCTTCTTGGTGGCTTACCGCGATGACAGGTGGAGGTCCTCTTGGCGGTTTACTGTGATGGCGGATCGTGGTCGTGTGGCAGATCTTGGCGGGTGATGGCGATGCTTCAAGACTGCATCGATGTCGGACGAATCTGTTCGAATCTTCGACTGCATCGATGTCGGACGAATCTGTTCGAATCTTGTACACAGCTCGTAATGGGGCCGACAGTTTGAATGTTACGTACAGTCAGGGCCTCGCTCCACTACTCTCCACATGCACAATAGATGAAAAATGCGGCTATGTATAATTCCATTTTCAATGGTAAGATTCATTCACGTTTTGCACATTTGGTGAGTAGTGGAAGGGGCCCCCTCTATTAGGCCCTGTGTGTGTGTGTGTGTGTGTGTGTGTGTATGTGTGTGTGTTCTCCCCTAATGTGGACCGTTTCTCAATTTGTTTTTTCCCCCCCTCGATTTGTGTGTGTGTGTGTGTTTTCCCCTAATGTGGACCGTTTATCGATTCATGTGTCGTTCCAGTTTTAACAGATACCGTGGAGCCATTGTTTGTTGAAAGGCAAGTGCACATACTTCATTTTTTGGGGGGGCCTGGTTCTTAAAGTTGGTGCCCAAAATTCGTAGCATAATGCACGTGCGTTGTATATGAATACAACGCACCCCGTGCATTTTATTCATATAAAATGCGCGTGCATTTTGTTTGGGGGAAGACTGTAGCGCGCCCAGATAGTTTGCCCTACCAGATAGTGCATCAACTACTTTGTTGTACTCCCTTCAGAGGGTCAAGCTTGAAGTCATACATATCTATGACGTCAATCCACCTCTTAAGTGCGTCGGAGAGGGCGGGCTGTGTCTTAATCCAGCGCAACATCTCATGGTCAGTTCTCACATAGAAGAATCTGCCTGGGAGATAATGCCTCCAATGGACCAGCGCTCTATAGAGGGCATAAAGCTCACACTCATACGTGGACTTCGCTAATTTTTGAGAAGGCATATTTTTTTTCATGTACTTGATCAACCTTAACCTTTTTCTCTCCTTTTGCTCAAGGACCGCTGTCGCACTTTTTCTAGTCAGACCTTTTTAGGCGGCCAGAAAACCAACAGGCTGTCACGCATGATTTAGTTGCCGATGTTTGCAATAAATAAAGCAAATCCCTTCCTGTTGTGTGCGTCCGACATCGAGCGAGACCCTTCAATTGCGGTCTTCGCTGGTCCTCGGTCTTAGGAATCTTTTATTTTGATTCGGAACAGCAGAGAATCGTGCAAATAATAATCATAAAATTTTGATATGTCATGCATGCATTAGTTTTGCCAATTTACTAATTTTGAGAACTGTAACAAGATCATAAGGGAACGTGATCACCAAGCAAAACAATGCAGAAAATGCAAGACTGACTGACTCGAGCAATGGCAAGGGTAAATGACGGAAGAATGAGAACTCATAATAGTCTCAGAGAGTACACATGAAGAGAGCATGACCAACACTAGTCAAGAGTCCTCACTCGTCCCTCTATGTCGTTCACTCAATCTCTCATTTGCTGCGCTTTTTTTGTGCCTCGAATCATGTCTCTGTACTCCCTGAGGTTGTGGCCTCTGGATGTAGAGCCACCTGAACCCTGCGAGCTCCGAGCATTTCCAACCGCGTCCCATAACGCGAAAGTCAACCATAACACAAAACTCTTCCGAGAAAGTATGAAGATATGGCCGAGAGAAAATCCCTTGTCTGAGATGCTCGAACTCTGATGGTTCAGTCACCGCCTCATAATCAATTACTGCAGGCGAAATGTACCTCTTTGCCAGATCCACCAATTCACTCCAGTTTGAACCATCCGTAAGAGTGAAGGGGATTGGAGGCTGAGGATAATCAGTGTAGAGCTTTGGTCCAAAGTTGCGAATCAGCGTTACTCCATTTTCATCTAACTCTTTCTCTTTCTCTTCTAAGTACTTGGCTGCAGCATCCCAAACTGAATCGAAGTACTCACGAGTCTCCTCACCTTTCTTCACGTAGAGTCTCAGGTCGAGGATGGTGCCTGCTGCAAAATTGGTGAGAACAACAAAAATAGATAGGTTTACTTGTCTTAAGCCAACTGCACTGACGTACCGATACTGGACTGCATCTTTGAGGGCTATCATGTTGAGACTGGCCAAGACGGACCCATAGACTGGAAATGGCTGAATCGTACTCATGTGCTGAAGTGGGTACTGAAACTGATTGGCTCTGACTGGAAGGTTCGAGTGACCCGGATGGCTGAATGTTGATCGAGCACTGATTGAATTCTTGTTGAACACTGATTGAATACTGATTTAATACCGATTTAATACTGATTGGATACTGATTGGATACTGCCCACTTAATAGCGACACTGAGTACTGCTCACTTGATAGCAGCGCTGAGTACTGCTCACTTGTTAGCAATGCTGAGTACTACTCACTGATAACAGCGCTGAGCACTGGTCTCTGATAACAGTGCTGCGTACTGTTCACTTGATAGCAGCACTGAGTACTACTCACTGATAACAACGCTGAGCGCTGGTCTCTGATAACAACGCTGAGTACTGTTCACTGATAACAACGCTGAGTACTGTTGGAATGTTGATGGAATGCTGATTGAATGCTAATTGAATGCCGACTGTCCTCAACTGAGGTTTTCAGATAACCCCCTCCGATGGCCTGATGTTGTTGAAATGATAGGTCACTGAATATGGATTACTTAGCAGGGTGCTGAATACTGTTCGTTTGATAGCACGACACATGACTATTCACTTGATAGCATGACACTGAGTATTGCTCACTTGATAGCACAACACTAAGTACCGTGACACTGGTTAACACGTCACTGAGTACTGTGACATTTGATAGTTGTGTGTTGCTTACTAGTCGGGCATACTGACGAAGTGCTTGAGGAGAGGGGTCTGAGCACTTTCACACTCTCCCGGACTCCGTCCTGGCCTGTTCAATCGGCGAGTCTCTTCGAGTGTCTCCAACCACTCTGGCCAGACCTTTCTGGTCGAGCGAGCCTCTACGAAGAAATGTCGCTCGAAAGAGCGAGCTGGGAGTCTGGATTGCGGAACCTGGTTACCAGCCATTGCGTGGTTTCTTAAGGTCTTTGCTATAGGTCTTTGCCTGCTATAGCAAAGACCTTATTCCGCTAGGCCCATAAGAGTATATAATGTATTCAATGTTTTTATGGGTCTTCGCCACTGTCAGTGCATGCTCCCTCATTAACCTTATGTGGCACTGAAAGTCTTCAGGTGCTTCCTCTTCCTAGGTTTTCACATTATCCTGGAGAAGTGCATAGGTCATCAATAAAGCATTCTCACCTCCCATGCTTCCCCGTTTTCGCAAGGGTTCTCAACTACAACTCCAACTAGAAAGCACGAGAAACGCACTGAAGGAGAGTTTGACCATAGTAACCAATCTTTGATCATAGACAAGTAGACCACGATTGACTAGGATTTGAAGCAAATTGTGGTAGTCTGCTACTACAGCAAGTGGCGACCCCAGCTATAGCCCCACTATGTGGCAAAGGCTTCTCTACTTTAGATCGCCAGCGTGGGAGACTCAGTGCCTTTACGCGGCGTACCGAGTATGATAGCCAACAGAACTTGCCTGATCGCGAGATCACTAGTATCTCCAAACTAACAGGCTTACTTGTGTCATCGCGCAGGGTTAGTCAAAATCACACCTCTTATCAGCCCCCTTAGTCAAGAACATACACAGACCGAGATTTCACTAGTCTTCGTCGAGCATGTACTTAACTAGAAGGTAAGCAATCTTTCTTAGATTTACCCTTTTCCCATTCATCAATCAAGAGAGCGCGTTTGCAACAAAGCATGGATGTTTTTACTCTAATAGGGAAGAACTCACTCAACTCTCTCTAGTAATCAAGGAGGAGTCGTCAAGCTTTCCCCCAATCTGGGGAATCAGTAAATGAAAACCCAATTGGTCCCATTACACGACCGAGAACAAGAAGATAAGCGACAAGATGCAGAGTGAGGGAACAACGGTGAAGCGCCTAGACAGAGCGACAACTCATAGAGACTCAACCCATCAAAAACTCGCAATCATATCTTAATACTTTTTGCACGTCACTTTTTTTCTTTTTTCTTTTTGTTTTACTACACCCACAAAAGAAAGTGACAAGGCAACTTATCCGGACTGTTTCTCCACTCACTGACATGACAACCAGTTAGCAATCCCCTCAGTCCATAGCCCATTGACTTCTGACAACATTCAAGACTACTCAACTCTCTAAATATACTTGGCTGTTACTTGTCTCTACCCTTTCAACTTTCCAGCCTGTTCTCGGCCACAATGTCATCTTATTAAAAGTGGTTCAAAGCTTGCAAGATCTCAACTAACACCCACAATCCGCTTTGCACGCTCCGTCTCTTCGTTAGATCTCAAATATTTATCCTGCTTGGCGGTTGTCATTTCTCCCCACCTCTGCTCTTTTAATATCACTTATTGACTCACTGTTTTCTTGTGCGCAAGATCATGGATTGACCCCGCTCGATAGCCCCAGGCAACTTTCAATCCGAATCATATGATAGAGAGAGTGATATACAATATATGTTCAGGACCGGAGTTCGCCTACAACGCCTCAGACCCGCTCCCTATCGAGGGTTAGCATTTGCTACTTCTCTCAGTGCAGGTCCGATTCGCAGCCCCTGTTTCATGACATAACGACTCAAGCGAAAGAGACAACATCAATCCAAAAATTATTTCCCGTTCAACATGCTCACTGACGACAGTTCTCGGGTCGCCTTCAGACTACCAAGTCCATGAGAGTTACCTCAAGTGCTCATGAATGCGTGGTGCTCGTGACACAGACCAGGGCGACAAACACAGAGGAGGTTGGTCGAATAAGAGGATCAACAATGTCGGCCCCCAATCGTGCAAAGTCAGAAACTCAGGTAAGCTATAGACTGTTGCGGCCTGCTGGTGACGTCAACCAATAATGGGGACGACCCCGTCGTCTCCGTCGTTCTTGACTTTCGCGAGTCTCCCTCTCACCCCTTTTTACTTCTAGGTTACGACTATCTACTTTCACACAAGCAAGCACCTCGTAGGCTAGGTGCCTTGAGACGAGTAAAGCAGTAACGTGCAAAACCATTGACCACAAGAAAGTCGAAATTACCAGAAGCCTGCCGAAAGAGATCTTGAATACGAACAACGTTAAGAGAAAGACAGAATAATGCGAGTGAAGTCAAACATAACGGCTCAGGTACGGGATATAACATCAACTGAGGTCATTTCCTGCTGTGATACACCCGTTGACAGCTGTCCACGGGTTGCCTTCAGACTATCGAGCCCAAAACACATGAGCACGCGACGTGTGCGACATAAACCAAGTGAAGGGTTTGGATGAGAGGTCGAATGGGGAGACCATCAATCGTCGACTTTCCAAAAGATTGGGTGCTCCTCAGCTTGTCCCAGGAGACTGGCCACTGTTAGTCATGCACTGGCTTGCGCAAGAGAGGTGACATCAGCATCACTTTCGTGTACACCACTCCACTTCTTCGCGAAAGCCTCTCATTCTCACAGGATCTCCCAGAGTCTTCCCTCTCTCCCTAATCCGTCCTCCCTCGCATACGCATGGTAGTCATCCACTATTTTTGTCACCTGCAACACTCAGACATTAGCATTGCTCACTACTGCATGCGGTGCCACGCAACGTCGTGTCTTGAGGAGGAGGTTGACGTCAACGACGAAGATTAGGCTCACGTCTTGCTTGTCCCGCCTGGCTACTGCAGGCCAGGTTCTATACATAGCCCGTGAACTCGCGACTAGTCCAGCAAAATGAGCCACATCGCCCCGATCTCACATGAGGCGCCCAGTTCGCCAATCCCGAATCCTTCCTCGCTGGCTTGTTCAGGGAAGATGGAGTCGCCAGGCACGAGACCCGCACGACCTGCCCATGGCAAAAGACTGAACCACTCAGTGATGGTCCCCCGCGCATATGACAGAAAACCCCAGGTGAGTGACGTCAACCATAGCTACTCCGTACACCACCACGCGTTCTCACACTCTCCCCTGGTAGCGCACTATCCCCCATGAGCCATCCAGACATCTCCCCTTTTTCTCTGAGTTCCTCTCCTCCCACTTGAGCATAATCGTCACGCTCTGTCGCAGGTCGCCCCCGATCTGTAACTGTCCAGTACTCTTAGTTACGTCTTCGTCGCGAGTTGGCCTCTGGACCACTCTCCACAGGCCCAGCCGGTGGATGGTCCCTCCGCCACTGGTCCAACCCATGCCAGGACTGGGTCTCCGCGTTCAAGTCGTTGGCGTTGCTCTCAGCTTCAGTATCGCGGTCCAGGTGTTGTTGCTCGCGTTCTACCGTGTCCGTGGAGGTTTTCGCCTCCAAGTACGAGACGGTCACCTTGATTTCATCCGTGACCCTGTCTCGCTTGCATTGCCTTTCGGCTCTGTCCTTAGCCTCTATGATTGCCAACTGCAAGCATTGGTCTGCCCTTATTTCCTCTTCTTTTCCTCCTCCTATGTTTACCCTCAGTTTCGCCTCTTGCCTACCGTAGCTGTAGTCCAGCACGACCGTCGCCGTAAGCCCTTCTCCTTACATCTGCTCCCATCTCCAAAGAAACTGGACACACCTTTGCCTGTAGCCGTACAGCTCGTTGTTCCGTACCATGACTACGATCTCACGACCAGCAGAGTTACGGTACTCAGAGCACGCACACTCAGCCTGCCCCTTCCTTCTCTTGAACACCTAGCCACGTCCCGCTTCGAGCTCAGTCCGCCAGTCGTTAGCACGGCGGAAGCCCCTGAATGCATCCTTCAGGCTGGCCACCGAGGACTCGTTTGCCTCGTCCTTTATAGGCTTGTCTCCCATCGTGACCCCTCCACGTTCTAAATGAGGAACTCAAGTGGCTAATAAAATAAATAAGACAATTAATCTATAAAGAAAATTTGGGAGGCCGGAGCTCAACAGTCAGAGCACGAGCCCGACACAGTGTTACTGTCAATCACTAATCCCAATGATGTGACTACAGGCCTAAAGCGGTGGTCCCATAACGGGATACCGACCGGCAACCTTTCTATTCCAAAAGGAATCGTTGGACTACAACTAACGGGTACCCGCGTCCGATGGCAAGGAGGGGGCGTATGACCTTCCACGGGGGGTGATAAGCCTCCTACCAAGGCGGCCGCGGGTTGCCCCTCTTTTGGGGTCCCACTGCGATACAGTCTCAAGGTACAAAAGGTCAGTTGGTCTGTGCCGCGAGTTCTCTATCATGGTTCATAAACGAACCGTTAGCGCCTCGCGAAAAGACAAAAGAGAAAAATAAAATAAGAGAATTGGTAATAGTAAAATAATAATAATAATAATAATAATAATTAACAAAAAGGAAATGGAAGGAAAGGGGAAAAGCATTGTGTAAGTGCCGCTCACACCACTAGATCGCTCCTGATGAAGATGACGATCCAGGTTAGAGCGCAGGTCTGAAGCGCGGCTTCTCCCATTTTTTTATTTTCTTCTTTTCTTTTCTCTCTTTAATTCTTCTCTATCATGGTTCTTAAACGAACCGTTAGTGCCTTGCGAAAAGACAAAAGAGAAAAATAAAATAAGAGAATTGATAATAGTAAAATAATAATAATAATAATAATAATAATAATAATAATTAACAAAAAGAAAATGAAAGGAAAGGGGAAAAGCATTGTGTAAGTGCCGCTCACATCACTAGATCGCTCCTGATGAAGATGACGATCCAGGTTAGAGCGCAGGTCTGAAGCGCGGCTTCTCCCATTTTTCTATTTCCTTCTTCTCTTTTCTCTATTTAATTCTTCTCTGTTCGACTGTGACAGATGGGTTCGTGCATCTAACCCATATCCTAGTCGAGGGGGCATTTGGCGCGCGGTAGAAAAAAACAACGCCGCTCTTTTTAACTTCGCGTCCCTAGGAGAGCCTGGTGGCTACCACGGTCACAGGCCGTTAGTGCTCTGCTGTACAGGAGGGCGCCAAGCCTAGGTGGACCAAAGGAAAGTCTAGTGGCGCAACCCCCCCCTTTTGCAAGGCAAACACCAGCTGGACTGGCCTGCAACAGAGCACCGCCCTGAGCACGCCCGACGTACTGCAGGAATCAAACGGCAGTACCTTGCGAAGAGGCTCATGCAACAACTGATCTCCCGTGTTGGTAATAGGTGTATAGTGGGTCCGGGCAAGCATTGGGTACTTAGCGGAGAGCCGGGATACCGTGCCCTCCGACACTGCGCCTATGTCGTATTGGCTGGCGTCTGTGGTCACAACAAAGGGTTGTTCATGATCCGAAAGTTTAAGGACTTCATAGTGCGTCAGGGCATACTTGAATTTCTTGAAGGCTGTCTCACACTCTTCGGTCCACTCCCATGGGGTGTCAGGGCGTGTGAGGTCAGTTAGAGGGGAGACTACCGTGTTGTAATTTTTCACAAATGGGCGGTAATAGCCTGTCATCCGCAAGAATGACCTCACGTCAGTCATAGATTGAGGTTTGGGCCAGTCACGTATGCTGGCCTCTTTAGCATCATCCGACCTCAAACCATTCGCCGAAATCTCGTAACCCATATATAATATCTTGGTGCGACCAAATCCGCATTTATCCAAGTTAACGTTGTACTGGTGCTGTCTTAGGAGCCCTAGCACTGTTTTCACATGTTCAACATGCTCCTCTATAGTCCTACTAAAGATAAGAATATTGTTGAGGTACACGACGATAAACTTGTCTAAGTAGTCATGAAAGATTCAATTCATTGCGTGCTGGAACGTCCCACGAGCATTGCATAGGCCAAAGGGCACCACCACAAACTCGTACAGACTGTACCTGGTATGAAAGTTTTTTTTCTCTTTTCTTTTCTTTTCTTTTTTCTCCTTTCTTGGATAGTAGGGACCTGCCAGTCCCTACTTGTGGCAGTCCCTACTGACGGCCAACTCACTCACTCGCTCTCACTCTTTTTGTCTTGTTCTCCCACATTTCTTTTCTTTTCTTTCTTTTTTCTTAGCATGCCAAGTGTCAAGTGGCCGTTAAGGCCCTTTTCTAGGCCCTTCCTCTTAGTTTTGGCCCTTCCTATGCCCAAGGTGCAGTCCGTTGTATCTCGAACTGCAATAATGGCCTTCTCATGCTCATGGAAGCTTCCCTCTCCCTCTATTATTTTCCCATAGTGGCCCCTCCTACTTCGATTTTCTCCCGGAGGCCTATTTTTCTCATGGGGTCTCTTTTAGCTCCATTTTGTTAAGGGAGGCTGATCCGAGATTTTTCGGATTGCTCCCATGCCTCCCACTTCAAGTTTCTTTACTTTTTCTTTTTCTTTCGGCCTTCCCGTTTGCTACCGCTAGTGCTTGCACTAGCGGTGCTAATATTTATTTGGCCGTCAAGATCTTGATCTTGACGGTGCATCGTCTTAATTATTTTCCCCACATGTGGCGCCGCCGTTTCTTCTTGAGACCTTCACGCGTCTCGCCACTTGTCCCATCGGCAGTCCCCGACACTTAGTCCCGCCGGTGGTCCCCGACACTGTCCCGCCGGTGGTCCTCGACACTTAGTCCCGCCGGTGGTCCTTGACCCTTAGTCCCGCCGGTGGTCCCCGACACCTAGTCCCGTCGGTGGTCCCCCACACTTAGTCCTGCCGGTGGTCCCCGACACATTTTGTCTCGGATACCATTATTTTTACTTAGCCCCACGTGGCCCCTGGTGCCTTTCCCCAAGGTGTCCCACGTTCGTTGGGCGTTTGCCGCCCCACGATGATCCCTCTCCTTTGTCTTTCTTGCGCCTTGCGCTCGTTGGTTCCTTCGGCCGTGGGGCCTCCAACCTGGGGCCCCCGTTAATTGTCGTAGGTGACCCTCATGTTGGGCCCTTATTCTCTAGCTCCCCACGGCCTCCGGGGCCGTCCGCCTCTTGACTTCCTCGCTCTTTTGTCGCTGCTGTGCCTTGTTCGCCGGTCAATGGCCCCTTGGCCTTAGTCTTGCGGAATTCCAACGACCCTCCTGGGCTCATGCTATGTTCTATATGCCCCTGTCCTCACACTTACTTGCTTGCCATCGCTAATCCTTTCCCTGACGGTTCCCGACCCAGGGCATCATTCCTTCCGATGGCTTAGACCCTTGTCTTTTCTCTCTCTTTTCTCCTTACTCCAGATTTCTCTGTCGTGCACAATCTAGCTATATACAGTCTCTCGAGTGACGGGATGTTATTCGAGACCCACCGATCCCGACACATTCCCCCCACTCATTCGTGATGTCCTCATTGCGCACCAATCTTCTGTCAGTGGTGGTTTGGAGGGATAAACGAGAGAGGGGGACGGAATGTCATAGGTGGTTAATTTGTCAGGGTCCGTTTTGTCTTTTGTTGTTCCTTTCTCAGATTTCTTCTATTCTCCGGTCCTCGGAGCGGGAAGAGGCGTGTAGGATTCAAGCTTTCTTTGTCCCTCAGGCTTCCTATGTCTCATTCGTCACTCTTAGAACATCAAATCCCTCTCGTCTCGTTCGTCACGCTTAGAACATCAAACTCCTTTCGTCTCATTCATCACTCTTAGAACATCAGATCCTTTTCGTCTCGTTCATCACTCTTAGAACATCAAACCCCTTCCGTCTCGTTCATCACTCTTAGAACACCAAACTCCTTTCGTTTCATTCATCACCCTCAGAGCATCAAACCTCTTTTCGTCTCAATCATCACCCTAAGAGCATCAAACCTCCTTTCAACTTTCCTCATTTCGCTGCCCCTGCTTCTCCCCTGAGCCTTGCCATCCCAAGCGCCCCTTTGGCTGATCCTCCTTCCATCCTTTAGGAACGTAAGAGGTTAGCATACGTCTTCCTCCAACTGAAATACCCCTCGATATCGTGGCATTCCTCTAGGATTAGACTGCAAATCTCCTCATTGTTTGGTATGCATAGTCTGCCATGCACGCCCGTCTTCTCAAACAACAGTCCTTGGGTCATCCTATAGTCTGGAACTTCGTGTGGTGTCGTCTGCACCTTGTTTATTACTTGACTATAGACAGGATCACTAGCGTAACCGATTCTAATCCTTTCTTGTAACTCGGCGTGTGCGTCTAGATATGTCACTATGGGACTGAAGAAATCAGATCGCCCTCTTAGTGCATCAACGAATTGTACTTTCCCTTTACTGGCTTAAGTTCAAAGTCAAACTGATCTATCTCCCCAGCCCACCTTGTCAACTTAGTTGTCATCCGGGCTCGGGTCTTTAGCCAGCGAAGTGTCTCATGGTCTGAATATACTTTGAAATGCCGTCCTAGGAGGTAATGCCGCCAATGGTTCACGACTTCTCTAATAGCAAACAACTCTCTTTCGTACGTGGAAGCGACGACCTTCTCACTAGGTAGTCTACATGACATAAACTCGACAGGTCTGTATCCATTACTGTTATTCTGCTGGAGCACAACACCAATCCTGTACTGACTGACATCAGTGGTAACTATAAATGGCAAAGATGTATCAACAATCTTTAAGACCGGGTACTCTATCAAGCTTTTCTTCAAACGGCTGAGGTGCAGTCCTTATCCCATTTCTAGACTATTTCCTTCCTCAGTAGCCTACGCAATGGAGGAACTATTACGGTAAAGTTTCGTACGAACTTGCGGTAATAGTTGGCCAGACCAAGGAACGACCCTAGTTCCATCAATGTATGCGGTGTCGGCCAGTCTATGGTTGCTGCTATCGTAGCGTCCTCCGATTTGATTCCATCTCCATCCAACACGTCCCAAATACAACACCTGACGCTTAGCCCATTCACACTTCGTTGGGTTCAACTTAAACTCAACTTCACGCAACTTGCTTAGTATTAATTGAAGGTGCTGGTCGTGTTATTATTACTACTTGAAAATCATAATATCATTTAAATATACAACGACGAATTTGTCTAGCCAATCACGAAAGAGTTCATTCATACAAGCTGGAAGGTAGCAGGGGCATTAGTCAAACCAAATGACATGACCACAAACTCGTAGTGTCCATGTTGAGTTCTAAAGGTTGTCTTGTGCTGATCCTTAGGCAATACCTCAATCTGATGATAGCCTGATTTCAAGTGTATCTTCGAAAAATACTTACAACCCTACACTCTACCCAGAAGGTCGTCTATCTGTGGTAATGGCTCAACATTCTTTATCGTTATCGCGTTCAAACCCCTATAGTCTATACACATATGCATGTTGCCTTCTTTCTTCGGCACAAACAAGATCGGTGTGCCATACGACGAGGAAATTGGCTTAATCCACCCTTTCTATCAGTTCATCTAACTGTTTGCGCAACTTATCGAGCTCCTTGGGAGACATCCGATGGATGGGGCCCTTGGGAATCTGACTACCGGGTTCTATATCTATTCGGTGCTTTGTTTCCCTCTCAACTACTCCACTTGGGGCCTCTCCCATGCCAGCGAACTCGTCCAACAAATTCTGCACATTGGGTGGTATGGGCACTTCTTTTTGTTTACCCTCAGTAACCGGTCTCACATAGGCAACGAACACTTGCGCGACGAGGTCATTCTTGATGATGTGCCCAACGAATGCGGGGGCGCTCGTACAACAAAAGGACAAACTACTCTCTACGCCAGATGCATGATACAAACACAGTTTCTTTTTCCCACCTATGGGACTGGGCAACCATTACCCGTGCTCGCCCATCTTAATGTCGACATACACGGCGTTGCCCTAGTCAATGCCTAATATCATGTCAAAAGGAAGACTATCATCCAACTAAGAGTGTCAGGGAGTGCAAAACTTTCTCTACCTTTCCCCCTGCCTCCAATTGGAAGTATGCCTTGACTCCGTACTCACACACTACCATTTCTCTATTATCCGCCAATTGACCAGCTCCTCTCGCTTCTTCACCTTCATGCCTAGGTGCATTCTCTACAACCCTCTTCTACTTACATAATTGCGTGTTGACCCACTGTCTACTAACGCGCCTATTAGTTGCCCCTTTGACTTCTTCTTCATTTCGGCCTAAGCGTGGCGATGAGTGATCAATTCATCACCAATGCTTGCGAGGGAACCACGTAGAGGGGTCCTAACACAAGTGACCTCTAGACAACTAACTAGGTGGGGGCCTACATTAGTCTTTGCCATTGGGACCTTCGAACAGGACGATGCCTTTTCAACGCGCGCTTCTATCTTCCATGTCTGAGTCCGAAGTCCCCTAGAGGCAACTGCAACCTCTATTGGTTCCCTTTTGGGTATCTATACTTAGGGCAGAAGGGAACAATGTGGTCAGGGTCACCACACTTAAAACGCTGGTTGGCCTTGCGATGGTCGGCCCAAACCTTCCCGTGTATTCCCATTTGCTCCCAAGGTTTGCCTTCGGCTATCCTCGGGTGTGCTGGGTACGGTCGCCAACTACTGCCTCTACCTCTACCCCCTATGAAGGGAGAATCACTACCACCTTGTGAGTGACCATAGCCCCTATTTCCCACGTAGTAGCTTCCTTCGCCACCACCCCTCTGGCAGTGGGTCCTCGACCTCCACCTCGTCCTTGGCCTCCTCTACCTTGGCCTTTACCTTGTCGCCCTCCCTCACAGGCTGCAACTGCCACATAGTCGCCTTCCCGGGCTCCTTGGCTGTTGTTGTCCTCGTCTAAACCATGATCTATCTGGTCATACGGTAAAGACTCTACACCTCTTTCTCCAAAGCTGACCAAGAGACTATCTTTCCCTTCTATACTACCGGATATGGTTCTGTTCTTCCATCTTTTCCCTTCCTACAAGTCCTTCCAATAGTGGCAATGGTTTGCCCATTGAGGACTTCTTCAAGGCCTTGAAAGATCGCTTCGAGGATAAGAACGTAGCGCGTCGAACATAACACCTCATCCTTAAGTGGAAGAGTGCATCGGCACTCAAGGCCACTATGGACGAGCTACTGCAATGTCCGGATCATGGACTTACCCCCGCCCAGATACTAAATAACTTCGCTCCAAAGAATCCTGCAGAAGGAACGGAGAAGGACATGATTTCGCCAGATCGGAAGGAACGGGGGATTTCCCCGTTGTGGTGAACGATCTGCGCGAGGGTGTTGAAGCTGAGGTTATCGGGGGTGGTGTCGTAGCAGGTGTGGTCGATTTGGTTGTTGTCCTCAAGGAGGTAGTTGGGGGGGAGTTGTGGCATTGCGGGGTAAGCCCCGGAGGTGACTTGGGAATAGGTGGGATGGATGGTGGGGATGGTGGAGGTGGTCATGATGGGTTGGGAGAGGGTTTGGGAGTGAGGGGGGGGAAGAGGGGTGACGTGGATGGGTGAGGAATGAGGCGGTGTGCTGGATGCGCCGGATGAGGGAGGAGGTGGAGGGAACGGAACGGTGGTGGAGGTTGAAGGGTTGGTGGATGTGGTGGTAGAGGTGGTAGGAGTGGAGGAGGTTGGCGGGGGGTTGTTGCTGGAGGCGGCTCTGGAGGAGGGAGTGGTTTGCGTTGTGGAGGATGGAGTGGTTTGCGTTGTGGAGGAGGGAGTGGTTTGCGCGGTGGTGACGACCGTGATGGAGGGGATGGTCCCTTCGATCGTGGTGACGCGGTCGCATATGGATGACATGTTGGCCTTTTTGTCGTCGAGAGAGGCGGTGACGGAGGTTCGGAGGGTGTTGAGTGCGTGGAGGATGGCGGAGAGGTCGGGGGTGGCGGTGTTTGCTGGTGGTTGTTCGCCTGCGAGGTTGCGGGCGATGTTATCGACTGAGTCGGTGCGGATGTCAGACATGTTGATGGAGGATGCGGCCATGTCGGGGGAAGAGGGGGTGGAGGACGTGGCCTGAACGGGTGTGGAGGATGCAGCAGCAGCGGTGGCGGTGGCAGCAGCGGCGGCGTTGGCAGCAGCACGTTGGGAGTTCTTGGTTTGGCGTGGTGGCATGTGGAGGGTGGGGGGGGCAATCCCTTATTTATTTATCAATAAATTCAAAAATAAAGATAATCGCCAATTTTTTTTTTTTTTTGGAAAGTAGGGAATTAATATTGAATAAATAAATTTATTCCGATTGGAATTTTATTTATTCGAAATTGATTTGGGTAGAACAAAATTTTGAAGGATTCGAAGGAGAGATTTACAAAATTCGTTGTTCGGAAAAAATAAAAAAATAAATCATAAATGTGAATTTATTTCAAATTTTATTTACGTGAAATTTTGGAATATCTTCGAATTATAGAAAAAGAATTAGGAGCTGGAATTTTAAAAATTTTCGTTGAAATTTTGGAAAAATAATAATTAATTCCGAAGGAAGGGATTAATTCCGAACGTGAATTTAAAGAAATGTCGGCAGAGAAAAGAAAATTTGAGACAATTTCGTAAAAATAAGTAATTAATTTCAAAGTTCAAAAATTTCGGAAAAGGGCTAATTATGAGTTGCAAAAGGATTCCAAAGAATTTGGAAAGAAATTAAGGGTATTCCAAAAAGAGATTAATTAATGCTAAAATATTCAATGAATTTTCAAAAAGAAAAAGAAATTTCGAAGAAAAACAATTACTTAATTTCAATATATTTCAAAGAAATTTTGAAAAGAAGTAACGAGTTCAAAAGTATTTTTAAATTCAAAATTTCGAGAAAGAACAAATTAGTTCATGCAAAAGGGAAGTTCAAAAGGAAAATTTCAAACGGAAAAGATTTTCAAAGAAATTTGTGAAAAGGGTGATTTAATTCTAAAGTATTTTGAAAAGATTTTGTGGAACTAACGAATTATTTGGGACGTATTTCGAAAATAGTACAAACGTAATTTAAAAAGAAATAATTTCTAAAAAAAAATAAAAATTATTCCGATCGTGAAATTTCAAAAAAGGGAAGCTTTAAATTGTAAAGAATTTTCAGAGAGGAAGTATTTCGAGAATATTTGAAAAATTAACTATTTATTTCCAACGTATTTCAAAAAGAAATTTTGAAAAGGGACGATTGATACAAGAGTATTTTGAAAGGAGATAGATTAGCTGGATGATAGGGCTTGGATAACTAACGGGGCGCAGCGGGGGGCGCGAATACGCGCGGAGGGAGGAAAGGGGGAGTCGGGTGGGAAGGAGGATTGGGTCCGGGGGGG
>BFEA01000005.1:5916989-5927036 GCA_003427395.1 Chara braunii | reverse complement strand
GAGAGAGAGAGAGAGAGAGAGAGAGAGAGAGAGAGAGAGAGAGAGAGCGAGAGCGAGAGAGAGAGAGAGAGAGACGTGAAGGGGAAAAGACGTCAAGTTTGTGGACATAGGATTCGGGTGGTTGGTCCCCAAAGGGTATTATACAGGTGTTAATGATGCAGGGTGAAAACTCTCGTGGTGCAGAGTCGTCTTCTTGTTCGGCAGCAAATGAACAAGAGGGATGGAATCCGTATCCTTGGAAGAGAAGGTACCGATCTCCCTCACGCCCTACTGATCTGCTCTCGCAACAAGCCGAAGAGCTGATGGCTGATGCTAAGAAGATGCGTGATCGACCAGAGCTTTTGGATGTTACCTTTGTCTGTGAGGGGAACAAGCAGGTCCGTGCCAATCGTGCCTTCCTGGCAATGAGAAGTGACTACTTCTCAAAGCTACTTTATGGTGGCATGAGAGAGAGTCGAATGGATGTTGTCCCGCTTCCGCATGCTCATGTGAAAGCTCTAGAAACCATCGTTGATTTCCTTCATGGAAATCACCTGGAGCCCTCTAGTCTGTCTTGCGAGGACATGGTGGATGTCTACTGCATGGCCGAAGAGTATCAGATTCGTGGCCTTGGTGCACACGTTTCCTATTACATCTCTGCAATGGACTCCTTCCTGGACATCGGCAAGTTACTGAAGGCGTCCATTCCAAGAGAAGCAGAAGCAGTGCTGAAGATCGCGATGCGCGTCTTTGATGAGAGGATCTTGTTTGACCCCCCTTGCTTTAATGGTTGGTGCAAGGAATCTATCATATATTGCCTGAACCATTCTGCTTTTCTGGATGGCGTTGAGGTGAAAGTCGTTGCTGAGGCAGTCCTTGAAGCGGCAAATCTTCGTCCGATGAGGGTGGCAGCAAATGCAGGTGCCGGAGGAGCAGCAGCTGCAGGTGGGGCTGCAGCAGCCGCTGCTGCCATCACAGCAGCCAATGCTGCCACTGTAGCCGGCACAGGCAAGGGTGATAGCGGCAGTGAGTCTCCGTTGAGTGACATGATGGGACTCTCCAAGGAAGATGTTGTAGAGATCTTTGAATTGCACTTGAAAATGGAGCGAATGGATCCAGTCTTCTTGGCAGACAAGGTGCAGCCGCTTGCGATCTTCCCGGAGAAGCGCTTCTCCGATGTGTACCTCGCACAGCTGCTGCATTGCTTTGGGAAACTACAGGATAAATCGGATTACACGATACAGGGGAAGAAGGTTGAGAAAGAGGTGTCATGGAATGATGCAGTGATGGGAAGCGGAATGAACACGTCACCTCAATGCCCAACAAAACTCTGGTATGATTTTGCATTGCAGCAGCGAGGAGGGCGGCAGGAACGGGGGGCTAGACTTGCGTTGCCTCTATCGACTGGCAAACACTACTGGAAGGTCCGACTGTCTCCGCCGGCAGAATCGATCTGGTTTGGCGTGGTTGATGCGAGGGCCGACCCTGAGGTTGGGTTTGTTGGTCGCGAAGGTGAGTGGATGTATGGGAGTCGCTCAGCTGTGTGTATGGGAAATGGTCACAAGTACTCTTTCGAGCCACAATTGAATTTCCGTAGCACTCTGGTGGCGGTTGTCATCTTGGATATGGAAATGAGAACCCTAACATTTGCCAATGACATGGAGTCTTACGGCAAGTATCGGGGTAATTACCCGGTCGCATTCACCAATCTTCCAGATACAGTTTACCCTGCAGTATCATTGATCCCCCGTGGTTGCGTGGAATTGCAATGGGTGCATTCATTTGAGGATTGATTGTTTATTCATTTGCTGATTGATTGGTTGGTTGGTTGGTTGGTTGGTTGGTTGTGTAATGACCTGCAAAATTGCAGACTGAGAAATCTGCTGTCTTCTGAGTGTTGCTGCATGCTAGACTGATTTGCTGAGATTCCCGTGTTCTCCAGAGTGCTGGCTGATAACCAGTGTGTTTGCTGTGTGTCTGAGAACCGGTATGTGTGTGTGACCCGCTGTTGAGGGCCGATGTGTTGATATGGCCCTCAGGCCGGTTCTTACCTGTGCCCGTGTGACTTGTGGGGTTGCAGTGGGGGAAGTAGGGTAGGTTAGGTTGGAGCCCAGAGTCATGAAGCAGCAGGTAAAGTAGCAGATAAGACAAAAAGGTAGTGCCTTTGGGACGCCAGGTAATATTTTAGAAGTCCGGTAGGCTTAGGGGTAGGTACCAGTCCGGCAGGCCTGAGTCTAGAGCCTGCGGGAAGGGGATATCAGACTGTAATGATGTTCCCACCAAAAGTAGAAGGTACCGGTAGATTTGGGAGGTCACGCGGCCTGGAAGTCACCACGTGAAGACGCACTAGTGCGGTTTATCAGTTGCGGAGGCGAATAGTTCAGCCTCATTTGCTCGCTTGCACTTGCGGGCACGCTGCATGAGCGCGCACCCAGCAAGTGTAGCACTGGGGGAAGGAAGCAGGCGTAACTTGGACCCCACCTCGGCTATGGTGGAGGTCGCCAAGTCAAAGGCAGCAGAAGGCCTGGATATGGCCGAGGCCTAGGAAGGAGGAGGAAGGAGTGAAGGAGGAGGAGGAAGAAGAACAAGGAGACCGAGGAAGAAGGAGGAGGAGGAGGGAGAACAAGGAGACAGAGGAAGAAGGAGGAGGAGGAGGAGAGTGAAGAAGGGAGCTTACCTTGGCCATGGTGGTCTGCATCTTCATTTTCTTGGTTGGTGCTGCACCTTGAAGACCCCAAGTGGGGTAGTACTTGTACGGATGACTCCAGGGGTGGAATGTGGCAAGGCGGCCATAGAGGGAGAGGCACGGTACCTTTTCGTTGTCCTCTGAACATTGGAGCTAGGCTCCGATGGTCCGCCATCGCCACCGACTGGCCTGAGTAGAAGAAGAAGGTGTAGGATGGCTATGGTGGACATCTTGAGTGGCTGGCAGTAAGGGGAGGATTCGGGCATTGATTCTGGTTCATTCTTTCATTATTGTTGTGATTATTATTGATAATAAGAAGTTGGAGGAGATGTTGGAAGAGAGGGATGTTGGCGAGATGAGGAAGAGGGTGCATTGGTTCTTGCTTGTCTTCTTCTTCTTCTTCTTCTTCTTCTTCTTCTTCTATTCTCATTTCTTCTTCCTCCTTCGTCTATTTCTCTTTCCAATCTCTTTTTCGGTTGCATTTGAACGGCATTGTCTCTCATTCAAGTGCAACTTTCTTTTGAGATTTTCACTGTGAAATAGCCAGGATCATAACAGTTGGTTGATTAGGTGGCTGGTTGATTGATCATTGGTTGATTGGTGTACTTTCACCCACGGCCCCATTCAGACAGCATGCCATATGAGGGAAGCAGTCCCTGCTTAGATGGAAATGTGGGCGCGTAATGCCTGCGTATTTGTTCAAAGGAGTTTGTTTAAGGTTGTAGAAGTTGTTGGACTGCTTTTGTAGCGGGACCGCAGAAGGGTTGCATGTCCATTCGCTTACCAGAAATCGATTCAATCAATTAATCATTTTTTTACATAATGATCATTAGTGATCGCGCAGGTGGTGGGTGTGTCCTTGTATTCTTCTTCTTCTTCTTCTTCTTCTTCTTCTTCTTCTTCTTCTTCTTCTTTGAAGTACAGAATCTCGTGGGGGATGTCTCCTTGTATTCTATTCCACATGGCTCTGTAATTGCCAGGACTTTTGTGTTTTCTCAACTTTTCTGGACTTTCTTGATGGTAGTTATAATAATGATGATGACGCTTTGGTGATGACTGTGGTGGTGGTAGTGGCCAATCACCACTTCACCGTCGACCAACTGCCGACGTTAATCCTCTCAGTTGCTTCCTCCTCCTCCCCCTCCTCTTGCTCCCGTACCATGGCTCCACCTCTCCTTGCCCCTCTTCCTCCTGAGCTAACCGTTTCCTCCTGATCCCAGTAGACTAACCGTCCCAGTTTGTTCTTCTTCATCCCCCTCCCCCTCCTCCCTTGTTGCTGTCACCGTCATTACCATCGTCACCATCATCACCGTCTGCACTGCCATTTACCGCACATGGACTTGTGATCGACTTGACTTGGCATTGGGATACCTTGTGAGTGTGAACTATGAACCTGGATGTTAAACCTGGGTTTGTTTAAGAACTTGATGGGCGGCTTTGTTTGTTCGGTGGTGGGTAAGTGTCACGGTGCCCCCTGCATTGTCTACGATGGGCAACAGCATGACAACATAATAATTGCAGGTGTAATGGTACTGCAAAATACAATGTTGGTAAGCGGTACTAAGCACTAGTGTACAATAGTTAAGTGATGGATGCATTTTTTGTCTTTTTTATTCAAAATACAATGTTGGTAAGCAGTACTAAGCACTAGTGTACAATAGTTAAGTGATGGCTGCATTTTTTGTTTTTTTATTGTTTTAGCAGCAAGTCCCTGAGGGGCGTCAGTCGGGTTGCTTATTACTGGCAAGCATGACGCAGGCAAGTAGGAGAGAGAAAATGACGGCCGCATTTCACAACCATTCCGTTACAATTGCTGTAACAAGTAGTTTAGAAGGCCTATGTTGTGATGGCTGCATCTTGCTACCCCATCATGCATGCTCAGATTATATAGAAGGTGACATGTCCTGGACAATGGGGGTAATTGGTAGTGCCTGCATCTCGCAATCACCATAATATGCATCAACCGAAAGGTAACCAGTTGCTCATAATGGTGGGCTAGGCTACCAGCTGGGCCGCCCGGGTCMCCCTGTTTTCCCGGGCGGCCCGGCCGTGCAAGGACCAGGGAAAAAAAAAAAAAAAAACACCGAAAGAAAACTATGTTATGCAGAAAAATAAACTGATCAACTTTTTTTTTTTTTTTATTAATTTGGACCATTTCTCGATTTATGCGTGTCATCCTTGCTTGCGCAGGGGCCATGCTAATCTTCTCTGTATCGTTCCAAGTAACGGATGTCCCGAAGGACAAACTGACCAACTTTTGCCTCAGGGTCACATCGAAATTTTTACGAAAAAAAAAAAAAATATATATATATATACAGGGTTCAGCCTCCTGATGAGTCGGTGAAACTCCAACGAAACAGTTTGTCACAGCCCCTCGTTTGTTGTCCTCTTCTCCCTCTCTGCCTACAGTTTACCAGGGAGCTCTGTTTGATGGCCTGTGGGCAAGGGCGGTGCTTGCATGTGGGACTTGTCATCTGGGATCTGTTTTGTTGCCCCCTGTTCTGTATTATTTGGCTATTCCCTTCCTCTTTTCTTTGCCTCTTTGCCTTCTGGCTGTGTGCAAGTGGGTCGATATGACACACGGGGTTGGGGGCAGACGCCGCTCAACCTACATCCACGTGGGCGGCCTTGTACGCAAGAGGTTCTGAACAGGGGGAGTTGTAAGGAAGAAGGTTAAAAATGAATTAAGTTTTTCTTGTTTCTGTTTTTCGCTTTGGCGCTCTGATATCATGTGACAATATATATGACTATATCTTGTCAAACAGAGCTGCGCGGTAAACCGTAGGCAGAGAGGGAGAAAAAGAGGACAACAAACGAGGGGCTGTGACAAACTGTTTCGTTGGAGTTTATATATCTGTTTGACGATATATTATATACATAATTTTTATTTTTATTTTTTATTTTTTTTGGCCCGGCTGGGCAAGTGATCCCGGGCCACTCTGGTAGCTTAGATGGTGGGTGTAATTGGTAACCAGTAGTTTAGAATAGGTATGTGATGCATGCATCTCAAACATTTTCTTTTTTAATGGGGTGATCACAACTGTCTATATTCTTCTCTCAACTTCTGTTTTTGTTTACCTTCTACTACCTACTCCTAAGACTATCTAGAGGGGACCCCTGCATGCATCTCAAACATAACAATGCACTGACTAAAAGATAACCAGTGGTTTAAAAAGGGGTGTAAAGATCTGTGATGCCTGCATCTCGTAAGCATCACAATGCATTGACTAAAAGGTAACCAGTGGATTACAATGGTGGATGGAATTGGTAAGCTTAGAATAGGTCGGTCTTCGACGCCTGCATCTTTGCAAACATTATAATGCATCAACTAAATGGTAACCAGTGGTTTAAAAATTAAAATGGATGTGATTGGTAGTTCGGAACAAGTTTGTGATGCCGGCATCGCAAAACCATCATAGATATACATGGACAGAATGGCAACAGATTGTTTTACAACGGTGGATGTAATTCGGGTGTTTAGAATAGGTATGCGATGCCTGCATCTCAAAACCATTATTATTCTTATCAAGGTGACCAATGGTTTACAACTTTACAGTCCATTCAATTTGATTTAACCATGAGTCCAAAATAGGTCAGTTATGGGAAGCATTTCACGAAAGAGTGCTGTACAATAGGAAAGCGATTTCATTAACTGGTAGGAGCTACGTGTGGAAGGTGCTGCTGCTAGAGGAGGTGGTTCACATCACCCACTCTAGCACACTGGCGCAAAATAAGCAAACAAACAAACAAACAAACAAACAAGCAAACAATAGGCAAGGCCAACAGTGCACAAGCCGTCAGTTCAATTGCCATTCAATTGCCATTCAATTGCCTTAACACACCGACTTTTCGCTTTTTTAAAGTAACCACCAGTCCCCCCACCACGAAAAACCTTGGGGGACCGGTAGCATATTTTCATGAGGGTTACCAGTACCACAGTATGGAAAACTGGCACAATGGTGCAGTAACCCTGTTCAGAAGTAGCCTGGGGCCCAGAACTCAGCCCCAGGCCACGCAGACCTGAGTCAGTGTGCACTGGGCTGTGCGACCAAGACACGCCCAGGCCTGAGTCTGCTGTGTTTGGCTGTGTGACCAAACGCTGCGCACTGGAAATTCAAGGGTCAAAGTGAACTGTAGAGTCAAAGGCACCGTGCCCAGGCCCTTGGTTGGATACACTCACTTGTTGTGCGCAGGTACCCTGACAGCATCCAGGCCGGAGGGAATTCGGTTTCAGACCAATCTGGGCCCTCGTTTGCATTGAGATCTGGACGGCTGAGGGATGCAGCATCCGGGGTCCAGACCCCGTGTCAACGCCTCATAAGCGCTGACTTCCTGGCTTTGACAGTCATTCATTCTGTCTTGCGTCAATGCTGACTTCACGCGTTGACGACGCGACACTGGCTCGACGCTGCGACGCTGGTGGACGCTGGCTTGGTGCTGGCATTTGGGAGATTTGTGGCGACGCGCTGTTAGCTCGGCATGGTGGCTGGCTGGCTACTGTCTTCAAGGCATGCTGGCGTGGCAGCTGCCATGCGTTGTTGCTGACGTGGCTGCTGCCACGTGTTCTATGGCTGGGACTATGTGACCGGCACTGCTGTTCTGTTCATCGTCATTTCAGGAGGAGATCAGTACTGTGGAGAGATCGTGGATACTTACCTGGTTGTCTTCATGTCGACATTGCTCCAGCGCTGATGAGAGACTGATTAGACGTGCCATGTGGCAGTGTGAGGGTAGATGTACCCCTCTCTGACTTGATATTTTCTAGCCGGCTCCACATATAGCTGCTGTATGAAGTGGCTCTTAAGAGGGGCCATGGAGGCCAAGGTGGAGGACTTGTGTGCATCTGCCTGTGCCGGAGCTGATAAAGCTTTGAGTAATTGGGGGGGAGGGTGTTGCACACTTCCGGGCGCAGAGGTAGAAGTGGAGGGAGTGTCCTTGGGGCACATGCCGTTCGCCGCTACCTTATCCCTCCATGTTTCTCTGTTGCCCCCTGGAATTGCCACGTCGTTAGTCATCGGCTCAGGTCCTGCGGCCTTCTTGTCACTTCGAAGTTGGACAATCTCTTCCGTGCGGCTTTCCGTAACTCTGGTCGTGACTGCCGACTCTAAGGGTCGGGCATTGCTTTTTCGCTGTTTTTTGTCCGACGGCAGGGGCCCTGAAAGGGCTGGTGCCGCTGGTTTTTGGTTGGCGTCCTACGAGGGGAGGGGGGGGGGGGAGGGTGTAACCTGACCGTCCCCTTTCTACAGATCGATGCCACCTGATGGCTTATGCTGCCATATCTGTCCACATCATTTGTTCCCGAATTTGCCGCAGCTGATATTAACCGCACCCGGAACTTTGCCTGCGTGTCGCGTGTCTCTTTTTCGTTGTGCAAACCATCCCTCTCCTATCTTGTGTGTGATTGTGCATACAATGTGAGTGATCTGGCGGGGGCTATTTAGGGCGAATCTGGAGCAACTATAGTGTGTGCACTCGCAGGTTTGTTTCTGGCGTGAGTGGTTCATTTCTCCAGTTTTTTGTTGTGGAGCCACTGGGAAGCATCACGTGCTGAGAACCGGGCCCAGCATCCTTTCACAAAAGGGAAGATAATTTTTTCAAGCACAAAAGGTAACAGGAATTTCAGGTTGTCAATCATGTAGAAAAGTGTCGAAAAAGTATTTCGAGTAAACCGCCAGTCCCCTGGCGTGCTGGCTGCCGAGCCTATCCGCGGCCAGCGTCCGAACCTCTTCGGTGAAAATGAGGTGAAGGTTGTCTCTTGAAACGAATTATGTAAGCCTGCCCTCAAATGTAAGAAATTGGGGGCCATAGGAGGCTACCACTTCCAATTAAAAAGTAAAACGGAACCGGTACAGGCCCTTGCAAAAACAAAGAAATCCAGCGGCCTAGCTCAGTTGGTTAGGCATGTAAGTGGCATTCAGGAGGTTGTGGGTTCAAGCCCCATGGCCGCCTGCAGCGCACTTAGTGCCAACGGACTGTGATAGTCCTCTGGATACCCCTGATCGGTATTAGCGGGGTCTATGACCAACACGGGTGTGAGTGTGAGTGTGAGCGTGAGTGGGTTGTGTGTGGTGTGTGGGAGAGTGTTGGCCATAGCCTCTGCTGCTACTCGATGAACGGTGGGGGACGATGAGAAAGGGAGGCACAGCTACTGGCAGGTCTCGGTCTTTGTGTTAGCCAGACCCCCACTGGCGGCCCCAACCCTACACCCTAGCCATTAGGGGCAAGGGGCAACATGAAATCTCCCCTTCACAGAGAGAGGAAAACTATGCTTGCAGGGGCCTGGACCCACTAGCAAGGTATTCTACCACGCCGTTCAGGATTTCGATCACGTGTGGCATCGAGTGACTCAGTACGGCTGTCGAATAGATCGGATCTCGACGGCCTGGAAGTTTTCGAGCGGGGACTGTAAAGATGCCCACCTCCCGTCCAATGAGATGCGTCGAAAAAAAAAAAAAAACGAAGTTGGACATGATAGCTCATGGCTTTGCGTGGGCGGGAAGTCAGGATTTTATGGGCTTTAAAGGGGGGGGGTTGATTTCCAGACTTCGTTTTTTTTTTTTTTTGGCTCTGAGAAATAGAACTTGAAATGTGAAATTCGAATATTGTGGTGCATCTGACAGGAACGCTTCCGCGTCTGTCGGATGGCCTGCTAAAGGCATCATGAGATACATCGGGAGGAACGTATCCCAATACCCGTTACTTGTTCATCCTCGTGAATGTGTTCGTGGACACATTTTAATGCCAAGGTACATCACTATGAAGACTTACGTGAAGGAGATCGTACCAACCCATGAATTCGGGTGCACAGCTGTTCTTCATAATTTTATGTGCTATTTCAATTCAGTTTAAATCAGAAAAAAGATCCATTCATGCAAATAAAAAATCACCTTGTATTTTCCAAAAAACCATAAAACTGTTTCACACGTCGTAGAATACTTCGCTAGTGGGTCCAGGGCCCAGGGGTCCCCTCTAGATAGTCTTAGGAGTAGGTAGTGGATGGTAAAGAAACAGAAGTTGAGAGAAGAGTATAGATTAAAAAAAAAAAAAAAAAAAAAGGGAAGGTCGGGTACAGTCAGGGCCTAGTTCCACCGCACAATATTTTACATGTACCTTTCCATGAAAGGTCCCCATATGATCAGCACAAAGGGACGCTGAAGTTTCTTTTTCCTTCTTTCGCGGGGAGGAAGCCGTGTCAGGCGTACTCGCACCTGTGAGTATCTCCTTTTGGCTTATGCCATTGGTTTTCTGAACTGCACCATTTCATTTTTTTTTCCTTTTTTCTTTCTTTGGGTATCAGGGCTGTGTCAGATGTGCTGGCATTCTGTGAGAACCTCGCTCCAACTGACGTGATTGGTTTTGTTTTCGTTTTTGTTTGTTTGTTT
>BFEA01000005.1:5906028-5916248 GCA_003427395.1 Chara braunii | reverse complement strand
TTCGTCATGGTTGTGTTCGGCCCTGTGTCGTTTTCAACCTTGTCGTGTTTGCTGAGAGGTGACAGCGGTTGTCGTTATTACACTCTTTCCTTTCCATCAACGAGAGTTGCAACCTACTAGGCGATTATACCTAGGCGAGGTGGCTGCTTGATACCGCGAACGTTGGAGAATACCGGACGAGACAGCGAAGGACTGTGGTCAGCCGGATAGGGGGACTGAGGGCGTAAGGTGGCCAGTATATGGAGGACTAAAGAATGAGTGATCAGACTTCGCAGAGGAAGTCCGACGAAGGGACTTCTAGGCCACCGACGGAAGGACGGAAGTGTTTCAAGTGTGGGGGAGATGGGACACTTTGCCAGAGATTGCGCGGATTACTGGCAGGCGAAGGCCCTTGGGCGGACCTTTGTACCATCTTCCTTCGGACCGAGTGGCGGAAGGACAGGAAGGACGGCTGATCAAGAGAGTATCGTGAGGAGAAGCCGGTCGGCGGAGAGTGGAGATGGGCGCACGGAAATCGACGATACTAGTATGCTCATGAGGGAGTATCTTGTCGCCATGGCGCAAGAAAGGCGGGACAGGATTGAAAGGGAGGCGACCGAGGAACGTCGAAGATTGGAAGAGGAAGCAAGATTAGAGAGAGAAAGGAGGCGCGCCGAGAAGATGAAGGAGAAACAACAATATGAGGAGGAACGAGATGCAAGACTACTGAGTTTGATCGACATGAAGATGAAGAAAGAAGAAGAGGTGCGGCGAGGCAGAAGTGGCTGGAAAGGGCCGGTAGTGCACAAGACTAACGAGTATGGGGAAACAATGGAGGAAGAAAAAGAGAGATTGAGGCGGATGATAGCGTCTTGTGAAGAACGGGAAGTCGATGATGAGCTTCCACTATTACGGAAACAAGCAGCGAACCTGAAGATTGCCGACAAACGGAATCGGGGACCGGAGGGACCGGTGGGTAATAGCCCACTGGTTATGACGCCTGAGAAAAGGACGAATGTCAAACTATCGGAGGACTCGAGGAGGAGGATTGAGGAGTTGCGAAGCAATAAGAATGAGGAACCGCAAACATCAGGGATGTCGAGGAAAATTGACTTGACACTGAAGCATATCTCTACTGCGTGTGGGCCGGGAGGGAAAGAAAAGTACGAGGTTGAAGTCCGGGATTTTTACGATGCGCTCACCATTGACGAATTGAAGGAGGTGTGTCGGATGGAGAAGGTATGCTACGAAAATCGGGAAATGGCAATCAAGCGTTTGGTGATACGACGTGTGGCAATCGCATATAATGCAGCATATCTTCCCCTGCCGGCGACTCCAAGGGTGATTACGAGGAGCGTTAAAACGGGAGAGACAAAAGCGGGGGTCGAAAAGAAGAAACCATAAGAGAAGCCGGAAACGGGCGAAACTGAGGACGAGTACGAATCCGATGACAGCGAGTGAAGAAGTCGGAGAAGTAAGAAGCTGTGGGATCTAGCCAAGGATATCAGCGAAAGAAGACGGGGGAATGGAGGTAAGAATAAAGATGATGATAGGCTCTTCCGATTAGTTACAATCAAGTTGATTTTGGAGGGGGAAGTGAGGTGGGGGGAAAAATTCGTAGGATACTTGGAAGAGGAACTGAAGAAAGGGAGTCTTGATCTAGGTCGACCGGGGGGGTGCGTTTATATTTTGATTTCGCCATGGTACAAACCAGTCTATATTGGTATGACCGAGAGGCAGCTGTGGGCGAGATGGCGGGAGCATGCATGTCTCGGGGGAGGTCGGGGGGATAAGGGGAAGCGAACACTGTACAACTGGCGCGGGAAAGTGGGAACTCATAAGTATGTAGCGATACCAGTTTTCTTCAGTGGAGTGAGGAAGGAACTGGAGGCGGTGGAGCGGACCTTAATCAGAATTTGGTCGCCGAGTTTGAATTCTCGGGGTCCACGGGGAAGGAGAACCGGCGGGAGAGGTAGGAGGAGATTAGGGAGGAAGGAACGGGAGAAGAAGAGGAACGGTAGGAGTAGAAGCGAGCCTACGAATAGGAAAAGACCAAGGAAGATTGTGGAATTGAAGAGGAAAGGCGATTCTAGTGGCACCGTAGGTGTAGTAAATTTTCTTAGGAAGTTCAGGGAGGAAGGGGTAAAAGGGGACACTCACCTGGAATCTGGAGGTGGTAATGTGTGGGCAAACGGATGGAGGCTAGTGCGAAGATTGTTCGGAGAAACGAGGGTTGGATGTGGGAAACGGACGCAGCCATTGAGGAAGTGTAAGAAGCTTCTGGAAGGCGGGGGTAAGATCGTTGTTAGACGGATTAACGAAGCCTCTCCAACTATTCTACATCGACGAGACCAAATGGTGAAAATGTTCAAGAATCCGAAACGGAAGAAGAATTTGAAGTCCCTGCCCCTCACGGAATTATTGAAGTACTACAGTGCCATTAAGTCGTTTACAACGAAGCGGAGTAGGACGACGGCGCGATGTATGATATCCCAGACCATCAGGAATGAGCACGGCTTGAGCGTGAGACAGAGGGTAATTGTAAGAATGAAATTCGACGATCGGATAAAGAAGAGTGAGGTAACAAGGATTACGAGAAGGAAGATAGGGGGATTCAAGATCAAAGGAACCTTTAAGGAGATGGTAAAACGAAGAACACGTGTGGTATGGACTAGGTGTCCTAATGTGGGGGAGCTAATCCATAACCACCGGCGCTATGCGTCGCTGCGTGTGGCCAGCTGCACGTGAGTTTCCGTATAGGCGATCTTGAAGGCATCCCGGAAATCGTGAAGAATGCCAAGAACGTTCCGAGGCACGAGACTCAGGCGAGGAGAGAAGCACTAAAAGGAGAAATAGAAGAAGCGTTCAGGGTATTTGAGGAGAAGTCTGGGATCAATGGAGGGAAGGTGGAAGTTACCAGGGGGGAGATCGAACAGTGCTTTGGAAAAAAGATGAATGAAGGGAACGGTGGGAGCATCGAGGAGGTGTTGATGGTGAAAGAGAGGCTCAAGGGGTTGGTGTTATCCCCTTTGGACAGGAATCCGGGTGACACTTTGGTTATGTGACCGACAATATATTCAAGAGGGATGACAACTACCTTGTTAGAGAACGACGGATATCTGGAGTGCGAGGAGGAGGAGGGTGTCGTGCTGAGGTCGGCAGGCGAGGAATATAAGCGGAGGCAGCTTGAGGAGCACGGGAAGTGGAAGGCGGGAGGAAAAGTGGGGCAGGCGTATGCATTACCTAAGCATAAGGATACGGATAGATTTTACCCTATCTGCCCTACCTTTGACGAGCCGTCTGCGAAAGCATGCAAGAAAGTCTCGCAAGCTGTCAACGGACTGTTGTTTGCCTTGCCAGAATCGGACCATTTTAGCCTTCGTGCAGTCTCGTTGATGAAAGAGAAGATGAACGGAATGAATGATAGATTAGTGAGATCGAGTACTCATGTACGCGTGCTGGGAGTTTCGTATGATATTAAAGATATGTTCAATAAGCTCCCGCACGAGACAATTGTACGGGCTGTCGAGTGGTGTATTTGGTATTTCTCTCAGAAAGGATTTGATGAAATTTTTGTGAAAAGAACAGGGCGCGGTGTGAAATTGAGTAGGACTGAGGTGGTCGAGGGTTATGTGAAGATCTCTTTCCGTTACATAGTCAATTTCGTGTCTTTTGAATTGGAGTTTTGCTTTACTCGTGCATGCGGTGTGTTGTTGAGACAGACCGTAGGGATCCCAATGGGAAAGAGCTCAAGCCCCCCATTGGCATGTATAATGTGTGCAAAGTCCGAATGGGACTTCTTGTTGACGCTTGGTAGTCAGAGAAGGCTGGTCGAAGGGCTGAGATTCGTCGATGATGCGTCCATTTTTGTAGCATACAATCCACGAAAGGCCGGATCGAAAGATAAGGCAAAGGAGATAATCAGGAGATTTGAAGGATGCTATGACGAGGCGTTGGCATTGAAACGCACAGATGAAGGAGAGAATGAGTGGATGTTCCTGGGATGTAAACTGACAATTCGGGAGGATTTTTCGTTCATTGGCATTGTGCAAAGTATGAAGAACGATGTGGAATTGCGGCAGAGGGCGAAATTGCCTTTTCGGGTGTTTCAGGATTTAAACTCCTAGACGAGTAAACAGACGAAGATGGCCGTGATTACCAGTGTACTACACCAGATTTATCAGAATTCCGTCAATAGTATGGAAGTTCTTGATACATTGATACTTGTGAGAATGGAATTGCGGCGTGATCATTACCCGGAGGATTGGTTTGGCCGGGCGCTGAGAAATTTTACAAAAGACAAGAATGACATATGGAAAATGTTCACAGTACTGATGACGGACAGTAGGATATTAGATTAGGAGAATGATTCGATTCTCAGTTTCAATTGGACCAGAGAATACTCTTTATGGACTGTTCGAAGTTTAGTTTTTTGTTGTGCGTATGCTTAGGCTTGTTGGGACCAGAGAATACTCTTTTAAGACTGTTTGAAGCTTAGTTTTTTTGGTGTGTATGTTTTGGTGTGTATGTTTAGGCTTGTTGGGACCAGAGAATACTCCATTAGGGCTTGTAGTAGGGGATATATTTCTTTTGCTATAGGGAGCCTCTCTCCATCACTTCCGTAGTTACCGGGCCGTGGGAGGAACCGGGACTGGGACTCGTTTGAGGGGCCGTAGGGAGAGAAGGAGGGAGTCTGGGATTAGTGATCTTTCGGATATAATCAGAAAGACGGATGAGTAGGACCTTTTCGGTCTGTAGGACAATAACGCGGTTGGAGTAGTTGCCGTTCCGTAGGCACATGCTGACCGAGCGGATAGACTACCTTCCGCTATGCTTGGGCTTAACGTGTTGACCACCGGGTTTCCCTGGGAGTTGACAAATTTTTTCCAATGCATGAACAGCGTCTTTTTCGTCATGGTTGTGTTCGGCCCTGTGTCGTTTTCAACCTTGTCGTGTTTGCTGAGAGGTGACAGCGGTTGTCGTTATTACACTCTTTCCTTTCCCCCCTACTGAAAAATCCAATTGGCCTAAGAATAGAATTTTGAAAATTGAGATACCAGGGCCATTACCCGACTTTGGATCAGAGAATGTCTATGACAACTTCATGATTCAAAAACGACTCAGAAGAACCCCCATCCATCCACTTTACCTCCCTCCGGCAAGACTGACTGCAGCGGAGCCACCATCTCTGCTGCTGCTATACCATACTCCCATCCTACCAGCTAGCCCGCTCACTGGTAAGGACGCGTGGTAACCCACCATCTTCTCCCATTCTCCTTATTCTCTTCTTGTGTCATTACCATTTTTGTACAGAAATAGGCAAACTTCAGAAGACAACTCAGAAACCCCCCTTCAATCCTCTTTACCTCCCTCCGGCAAGACTTACTACAGCGGAGCGACCATCTCCACTGCTGCTGACCCTATTTCCATCCTACAAGCTAACCCCCTCACTAATAGGACGCTTGATATCCAACCATCTACTTATCCCACTCATCCCTTTTCTGAGAAAATTCAAGAAGATTTCAAGAAATTAAGAAAAAGAAAATTAGGGAAACGAAAATCAGAGCTGAAACCTCCACCGTTTTTTGGGACCCACCATCAATCCTCTTTCACCTCACTCCGACACGACTTACTGCAGCAGAGCCACCATCTCCACTACTGCTATGCCCTATTTCCGTCCTACCAGCTAGCCCCTTCACTAGTAGGACGCGTGGTATCTTTCCTCACTCACCTCAATCTCTTTTTTGCAGTACCGGGGCCATCACCCGGCTTTGGCTGAAAACCCTCTGGGAAGGTATGGTAACAGACTGCAGAGGTCCTACTAATGCCCCAAGACCCGAGAAATCCCTGACTAAACCTTCCCTAGTTCTCCAGCGTTGTCTTACTCCCTGCCGAACTCTTCCAGGCCTCACACCCCCTCATCCTGCTGGGTCACAGGGTAACACAACTCACCCCAGCTCCGGCCAGCGTCGTCCCAGCAGCAACCCTTGGGTGTCCCGTGGAGTGCCCACCCCAAAGCACCCCCTGATCTCTCTACCAGGCCTCATGCTCCTGCATCAGCAGGTTACAGGGCAACACCCCAGCACCGGCCAACGTCCTTCTGTCATCGAACAGCCGCAGGTCACCGAGTATAACAGCCTCGAAACTACATAAAAAAGAGTTTATCAGGAATCCCCAGAATCCAAAAGACATTTTTAGGACAAAACAGCCATCCGCGTATGGCCCACCCCCCTTTTTTAAGAACAGATTGCAACGTTTTTTTTTTTCTTCTGAAAGTTCAGAGAAATCTAAGAATTTTAGTAACTCCCTATGACCATATTCAGAAAATATTCAGAAGCAAAAGAAACGAGATACGAGGGCAAACGATCAGGATAGAATAGGACTTGCTAAGCAAAAGAAGGGAAGGTGGAGGCCGTCAGTCCTCGTACAAAAACGCGGCGGATCTCAACCCCCCTCGTACTAGGGTGACAGGGCGCCACCGCTGCCCCAGAATCGATCCACCTTGTTCTAACGGAAAGGAGTGTCTTCCACCCTCGACTACTCCTCAAAAGTTATAAAGCCCCACAGTTACAGGGGAACACCCCCGACAATGACTTCGTCGAACCCATTGGATATGACACACAAACAGGCATAACTCCCCAGGCCTCAAGCTCCTACCCAGGTTACAGAGCCTCAACTCCAGCACCGGCCTGCGTCGTCCCAACAAAATCCTCCTGACTTACCAGCCAAAACCAACCATCCAACTACATAGCAGATCCAGTCCACCCTAAGCCTTCTGAAAAAATCGACTCAAAACTGAATAGCAGCGCGATCAGAAAATCCATCAATACAAAGAAAATGGAAATCGAGAGATCACTAAGACTTAGTACCGGTAAAAACAATGAGCATCAAACTCCAGAAGCCCATCAAGATACAAAGCAGAAAATCACTCAGACCGAAAATACAATCAATTGGCTTTGAAAATCCATAGTTAGGCCGAATATACGATTTGAAGTCTTTGAAAATCCAAGTAGATAAGCACAATAGAAAAACCAATTCTGATGTTCATTCGGACTTTCGACTCTGATTTCCCGAACCCGTGGTTCAGAAAATCACACAGACCGTGCTTTTTTTTTTTTTTTTTTTTTTTTTTTTTAACACCCCTCCGGGTGCTAGTGGTGCTGATAAGAGCAGACACCACTACCACCCTAGGAGAGACTCCATCTATTGGTGGGGAGCATCACCTGCTGGAAAACGGGTCCAACGTCCCATGTAGAGAATGTAGTCGGGGAACGTCAAAGAACATCAGAGAACCTAAGAGAAGCACTCCTGCCAGCATTGATTACCCTGGAATACAGGGGATTGACTGAGAAGGACATTTGGGAAGACTTGAGAGAGTGATTTTTTAGAATAACAACCAGAGAACATCTGCCAGTCATGACTGCTCTGGGTTCCAGAACCAAAACCGGCGTCCCTAATCTGAAGACGCCGTGGCCATCCCGCTGATCCCCATCCTTTTCTGTATCTGTTCGTCAGGTCAGGGGCCGGGGGGAGCCACTGGGGGGCACCAGTGGGTCCTCCCATCACCCTGCCCTTCCTTGAACGTTCTCCTTGCAGACATGCAGCCATGCAGCCCTCTGCCGGATGTAACCAGTTGTCATCCTTCCTTGCTGTATCAGAATATTGGACTCTTCCTTTTTACAATGGCATCCATGACCCTGATGGTAGACGCAACTAAGAAATCAAGGGAAGGAGTGTAACGGATGATGGACCGTTTCTGCCTACTGTCAGATATGAAAGTGAATTGGGGAAACAAAACCCAAGGCTGGTGGATTCACCATCAAGGCGTGAGACCCCCAGAACAACCGAGGCTTAGATGGCTTCCTGAAGAGGCCCCCATCAGGGTGCTCGGCATCTCCATGACAGCTGAAGGCAGACCATCCACCAATCAGGAATGGATCACGGCTCCCCCTCTAGCAAAAATGACAGCCTGGAAAGACAAGCACACCTCCCTATGGGGCCGAGCACTCATAATCAACAACGTGTTTCTGGCTTCAATGTGGTACAAATCAGCGACTTGGGCGTTAGACAAAAAAGATCTTCGTCCCCTGCAACGCCAAATAGCTGCCTTTTTGTGGAAAGGGGATCACGATAGACAAAACGTTATCAACCGGGTAGCATGGCTCTCCATAACCCTCCCCAAAGAAAAGGGAGGCCTGGGGATTTTAGACCCGCTCACACAGACCAAGGCACTGGCGTTACAATGGATTAAACGACTCATTTTCAACAACGATTCCCCATGGCAGGGGCTGACCCTGGAACAAATTTCCAGAATGGCCCCTCAAACAAAAAAAGGCACGGACCCGCTAATGTGGCTTGAAAATAGAAGCTGACCCATTCCCAGAGCGTCACAGCAGCGGGACCCCCGTCCCATCACACCCAGACAATCACTTTAAGGATGACCTGGCCAAAAACCCCTTCTGGGCCAACCTCCTTGTAACCTGGAGAAGCCTCCCCCTCCCGGACAAAACATCACCAGTAAGATGGGAGGAAGTGGCTCGACAACCCCTCTTCGGCAACAAGTGGATAGTAGACACGAAAGGCCAATCCCTCCATTGTATGGACTCACCGTGACATGGATGGGTGAAGAGGGGAGTCACACAGATACATGACATATGGGACCCGGAACAGAAGGAATGGTTAGACCCCGACCTGTTGCGGGAGAAGCTGCGATACTGTCACCACCCCCAAGAAGCCCTGGAACGGCTGACGGAAATGATCCCTATTGACTGGTTAAGAATCCTTCGCAGGGGTCCTACCTTGCAGAAGGACGATTGGGTTGCAGACCTGGAAAGCATGGGGGGTGTGGGCAGGGTCGTTGCCTTGCACCCGAATGGATCTGTTACGGTGAACCGTTTCTGTGTTCGGAAGGGAAACATCCTTCACAGGAACACCGACGTAGAAACGTCCGGCAATGGATAGCCTTTAAACCGGCCACCCCGATTCAGCAACTCCCCCTCGATCCATTCGAGTGGTCATGGACACCTCCACGAAGGAGAGGAAGGAACTGCACCAAAACACTTTTTGGGTTAACGGTGAAATCAACATACAGACTCCTTCGTCCAAGAACCAACCTTGCCGACCAAGTCAGTGACCGTTGGAGAGCCCACCTGAACATCAGTCAGGCGGAAGTATGGCCGGTGAAATGGTTTCGATTAGCTAAGGCGAAACCCGCGAAGATTGCGTCACTTCAATGGCAGATAGAGCATCGTTGCCGGCCAACCAATAACTGGTTAATAGACAGAACAACGCTGGAGCAAAGAGGCCTGACTCTTCCCTGGTGCAAACTAGGTACAAATGCCTTTCCGGCTCGCAAACGCCTAGAAACAATAAAACACCTACAGTGCCCGGGGGCACTGTGGATGTGGCGATGGTGGGACAAAATTTGGAGCCAATTAGGTACAATCTCGCCCTGACCCTGGGATTGGAAGGCGGTGCTCTGCGAGACCTGGCCCAGGAGGCTATCGGAACTCCCGGACGAATACACCACTAACATGTTCGCAACAGGTCGAAGAGCGGTCCTCTGGGCACTGTGGAGACGACGCTGCACCTATGAAATGGAAGGGGTGAGACTAGAGGGCCCAAAATTCATAGAAAGTGTTATACAGCAGATCCAAACTGAAATATCAGCCAAATGGGACATGGTTAAAGCAAATATTCAGAATCTGCAAACACCAAAAGACATTAAACACAAAATACAGGAATTCTGCAAAAGCTGGCTGGGAGGACCCGAAGGAGGAAGAATCGGAACGGTGGAATGGAAAGGGGAGCGAAAGGGGATAGATGAGGGTCCACAGGGAGCAGTCATAGAGAGAGACTACCACCTAATCTTCAACGACTGGGCCATGTTAGATGCAGAGATCCCCCTCAGACCCCCCGAAGCATTTCTTGACCCCTTCCCCCCCCCATCCAACTGCCTGGTAGGGATGCAGTGGTCCGGTATGTAGAGGGGCAGGAGAGAAATGGAAAGATAAGTATTGTGGATGTAGTGAAGTTCGCCCCAGTCCACTCTAGCAAAGCACACTGATCTGACAGCCGTCGAGCTGAGAGTAGCTGGACTGAATTCGGCCAGACTATTTCAAAGCAGGGGTGAGGGGAGGTACATCATTCCGTATGGAAGTAATCAATGCCGCCCGCTCGGGCCTCCCAGCCATAATGGGGAGGAGCGTGAGTGTGTCCTCAATGTATTTCATAAGACTTGC
>BFEA01000005.1:5888341-5901864 GCA_003427395.1 Chara braunii | reverse complement strand
CACGTTCGTGCAAAAAGATTAAAAAACAGCTGCAACTGTCTCTTATACACATCTAGATGTGTTTAAAAGACCGGGCCAACACCCCCCCACCCACCACACACAACCCCCCCCTTTTTTTTTTTTTTTTTTTTACGCTATATTCTTCTCTCAAATCTTTCGTCATCTTTCAAATTCTTTCAATCCACCTTCACTAACTAGCTGCCACCGCTCCTACTGCTTATACAGGGGACCCCTGCAAACATAGCTTTGTTGTCTCCCTCCGGCCATCAGAGGGGATGCATGTTGCCCCCTGCCCCAACCATGGCGGTCAAGGATCGGGTGGGGCCGCCTGTGGGGATCTGGCTAACACGAAGACCGAGCATTTTTTTGCGAGTAGCTGCGCCTCCCTTTTCATGGCTTTGCTTCATTTTTTATTTTCTTTGTGACTACTCTGGACCAAGCCCACACCGAGCCTACACCAAACCTACAATCGACCTCTGAGCATGCGGGAGGTTGGGAAAAAACAAGTGGGAAAGGTACTGACGCTTTAAGAGACTAACAAAGAGGCAAAGACCTGGAACAAAAACATCGATTAGGCCCACACCGAGCAAGTGAAGGGATGTAATCAATACTAATCATAGAGCTGCAACAATACGGCCGCTTCATGCTGTAGGCTTTAACTATTGGACCGACATGAGGGCAGCAGACTCTGGTAGGTCAATGGGCTTGTGAAATTGTGACAGTGCTGTATGTGAATGAGCTATAGCTGTTGTATGCCTACGGTTCTGAACTTCTGATTGTTGCTTTCCTTTTTTTTATTTGTTTTGCAAAAATAGCCCTTCTGTAAGCTCTCTATCCCGAGGGTGGTAAGATAACCGTCAGGATTGAGGGCTTATCTGTCGGGCTGCTCCATCTATTGGTGGGGCGCGGCACCTGCTGAAAACTGGGTCCAGCGTCCCATTGAAACATCTTCTTTTTTTTTTTTTTTTTTTTTTTTTTAATAACCCTCCAGTGCTAGTGGTGCTGATAAAAGCAGACACACTAGCACCTAGGGGGGCTCCATCTATTGGTGGGGAGCATCACCTGCTGGAAAGCGGGTCCAGCGTCCCAAATACAGAATGAAAATGAGAGATGTCAGAAAAGAAGTTCGCCTGCCAGCATTGATTGCTCTGGATTCCAGAGGATTGGCTGAGCAGGTAAAAGGGAAAAAAGCAGGGGGGGAAAGCTCTTCGCCCCATATCAGGCGCCAAATATCAACTTTAACAACCTAGTTCCTTCCTCCCCCAGCTATCTCTCAATCATATGAACCAGAAAGTCGTCGCATCCTGCTAGAAGCTTCTCCTCCCTCCAACACTCCGCTGAAGATCACAAGGCATCATCATCATCATCTGACATCGATACTTCGGTGGAGATAGGTGATGCGGTTCTACTCTGAAAGTTGTTTTTACAATTGTTTCGTCATCTACCCAGCACACTGATGCTGGCAATGACATCATGGGTGATGATTTACCTTACTGTGACGAGGACGGCAGGGCTTCCTTTGATGTCGCAGAGGTTGGCCATTCCCCCCCAGAGCTGCGACATGGAACAATCGCGGGGGTGTTTAGGCAGTTGACCGTGGGGAGGGTTGGATTCGATGGGTTTGGCCTGTGTTTTGAATGTGTGTTGTGTTTTGAATGCACTCTTGCGAAAACATCAGCTGTCGGGAGTCTTCTTCAACCTAAGGTTTCCCCCTGTTTTTTCTCTGTTGCCTGTGACTGGAATTGGGTGGGTGGTATGATGGAGATGGGCGAGAGGTTGGTTTGTCATTTGGGTGGGGGACACTGGATAGGGGGAATAGATAGGATAATTAATAAGGGATAGACAGAACTCGGGTTGGCGAAATGGCAGGGGATCTGCACGACAGTTGCCTAGGAATAATAATGATAATGATATATGGTGCGGATGTTGCAAACCTCTGCCAGTAACTTCATAATAGCAATTACGTGTGAATGATCTTCGCCAGGTGAACAGCTCAGGATAAGGGAGGATAGGCAGATGACCTCCACTGCTGGAAAATGAGAATCATGGAGCTGGGCTGCGACCTTATGCACGGAGGGGGCCTAGGGTTTGCCATGCACGGTTATGACTGTGAAGGATTAGGGTAGATTGGAGGACAGTTTGTCACCCTCCCCATGGCTAGACCTAGATACATGCTGTGACCTGGCTGATAAATGGGTGGACAGACAATCCCCTCGTGAGAGGGCAATCAATGCTCATCTGCCAGGTATATTGTCTCCGATCTTGTAGTGGGACGCTGGACCCGGTTTCCAGAAGGTGACGCTCCCCACCAATGGATTGGACCCATCTATAAACTGGGGCTTGCTATTGGAGGATGCTCGTATCACCTCCAATAGCAGGTTGCCATAGATGTTTCACAAAAAAAAAAAAAAAAAAAAAAAAAAGATCTAGTTGGGGCTTCAGGGTAAGCCATCTACGCTCCAGTTCTAGCCGGACTTGCTGTTGGATTTGTTATGTGATCTCTGCTCCATCTGCACATATTTTTCCATGGCCAATAGGCATCGCTGCCACCATAATGCCCATAATACAACTCGCCTCCCCAGGCTGTACATGTTCTCTGTGAAGACCGTTACCTCCTGCATTGGCCAGTGTCCCGCCAGGATTGCCTGCTAGGACCAAGGCCAGGGGTTTTCTATGCCCATTTTCCTCCACACCCAATCCCACCATCTCCATGTGAACTGTGCAATTGGGCACTGCATAAAGATATGCTCTATTGTTTCGGTCTTCTTTTGAGCTGGAAAATGCCTAAGACACGACAGACACCAGGGCAGTGCTAGCCCTTTCGGTTCCAGATTGGTATGCGCTATTTGCCACTGCAGCGAGGTGACCTTAGCCAGTTTGGACTTCCGGTCTTGGAACCACTTAATTGGTGTGAGTTGACGGTGATCCACATTGAGATGCTTGGCCCATCGATCAATGATCACATCTCTTAGATTGCGCTTAGGCCTCTCAGCATTCGGTATGTAGATTTTACAGACAACCTGTGTAAGCTAATCCGTTTCGCGGGGGGACCGGTTGACCTGTGGGGAGTTACCCATTGCCATTCCAACGGGTCAAAGACTAACTCATGTATGCTTTCCTGTGGATGGAAAACCGTATATCCTTCCCCATCCTCTAGGACCCTAACCCGGTATAAGCCATCTTGCTCCTCCAACTCGAAGGGGGCTTGACTACCCTGTAGCCTATTGGTCCTAGTAATATTGTTTTTTTTTTTTTTTTTTTAAAGAAAATACCCCTCGTGACTGCTGATAGGAGTGATGATAAGAGCATGCACTCCTACCAGTTTCACTGGGGGCTCCAATCTATTAGTGGGGAGCGGCACCTGCTGGAAAGCGGGTCCAGCGTCCCTTGACATGTAATGGTGAACCATTGAAATAGATAGTGCTGGGAAACGGGCCCAGCGTCCCCTGTACCTCTTCACCCTCATCTGAGTGGCGCCAGATTTCTCAGCTTAGCCCTGGTACTAATTTGGGTAACATATACTGATAAAGGCTGTTTTGCCATGACCACCTGCAGAAGAACTTAGTAGACATCCTGACCAGAGCACCCGGAAATCTCCACTCGAACATCTCCTTTTCAGACATAGCCATACCAACTCAAGGGGACCAGAGATAGAGAGGAGGGGGGAAATGGGACTGGGAACTCTGAGGAGGGGCACAGAGGGATTGATGGGTCTACATTGGTCCAGTCATGAAATATCAGACGGAAGTCTCTATGTACTTCCTCTCCTTGTCCTTCCTTGATACCTCTCCTTCCCCCACCTTCTCGGATCTGTCCAATCTTCCCTCCTTGAGGCCCCCCAAGCCAAGCGCCACTGAACTGTTTAATGTGTTGTAGGATTTCTTTTTTAGATGATAAGAATTGAATTTTCTCTTTAATCTTGTGCCATTGGATTGTGATTTTTGTCTGCACTTGTAGCTTGATTAATTCTGTTAGTTCGGGGCCGTCAATCCTAGCTCCTTCCATTTCAAAAGTACAGCGACGGTTCCAGAGGGCCCAGAGAATGACCCTCCTTCCTGTTTTAAAAAGGTTGTGGGAGAAATCATCTAGCWGAGGCTGAGACCAGGTCTCACATAATAGAGCTCTCCAGTCCCATGGCCATGTCAGCTGATTATCGAGGGCAGTCCAAATCCTATCCCACCAACGCCATAGCAAAACAGCGCSTGGACATTGTAGAAAGATGTGCTCTATGGTCYCCGGAATGCTCCTACTTGGGAACRCTRAGATACATAACTTGCACCAGGGTTGAGCAAGGCCTCTTTCTTCTAGTGATGTTCTGTCCATGAGCCAATCGTTTGTGGGAAGRCAACGATGGTCRATTTGCCATTGTAGCGAGGCAATCTTTGTYGGYCTGGTCTTGATAGTTTTGAACCACTTGATACTCCTAATGTTTTCCTTACTCACATTSARGTGCTTCATCCATCTGCTTTCAACCCGATCTCTCAAGTTCAATCTGGGTCTTAACATTCTATAGGTAGATTTGACCGTTAGTGAGTGTAGGGAACGCACACACTTTTTGTTGCTCCTCACTGGGACYGTCCATGTCCAATATATTGGGTCCARAGCCAGTTTATTGATTGGACATAGGGGTTTGAAGGCAATCCAATGGTCCTTTTGTTTCAGAACTCTGATCCTGAATACTTGGTCCGCTTCAACCCATCTGGTTTCATTTGAAAGCTTTTCCTTTATCAGATAATTCTGATTGATTGGGAAAATAGAGATTAAAACCGATCCTTCTTCATTTAGCAAAATTACATTCCCTATTTGCCTGGAGTTTCCCTAATTACCCACCCAATCACTTTCCTTGAGTTGAGGGTCTTTCCTGAGAATCCTTAGCCATGCTATGGGGATGGCTTCAGTAATTGTTTCAATTGCCCTTCTGTTCCTCTGCAATACCTTAGCCTCGGCCCGAGGCTGGAGAGCTGGTGCCAATCCTTCGTATTTGTGTCCCAAATGTCCCCTATCCTCAGAATCCCATTTTTTACCCAACCCTTCCAAGGGGAATCTGTGCAGTGAAACATCCTACCTTGTGTATCCATGATCCACCTGTTATTGAATAATGGTTGCTGACAGACTTCCTCCCATCTGTTTGGGGCAATTTTGTCTGATAGAGGCAGTTTGCGTCAAGTCTTGAGAAGTTCTGTCCAAAATGGATAATTTTTTATATCCATCCTTGTGGCCTGTGGATGGGAATTTGCTGGCTGAACAGAGCGCTGCGTACTGCCCCTAAGGATGGGCCAGTAACGATTCTCCAACCATGTCAGTGGATCAGTCCCACTGGGTACTTCCGGGGCTAGTCTCGAGATCTGTTCTTCTGCTAGAGCTGCCCAGGGGGTCTCTAGATTGAAAAGTAGTCTTTTAATCCACTGAATCGAAAGGGCCCTGGCTTGGGTAGAGGGGTCTAATATTCCCAGTCCTCCTTGTGCTTTGGGTTGGATCACTGCCTGCCATGCCACTCTGCTTAATACATTCTTATGATCGTGGTTTCCTCTCCACAGGTATGCTGTTATTTGTCGTTGAAGGGGTTTAAGAGTTGTTTTATCCAGTGCCAATACTGCTGATTTGTACCAGAGTGAGGCTAAGATGACATTGTTAATGACCCGCGACCATCCTATGATAAAGGTTCGTTTGTCCTTCCATAATTCCAATTTCGCTAGAGCAGGTTTACTTATCCATTCATTATTCTCAGTTGGCTTGCCCATTGCAGAGAGTGAAACACCCAGGATCCTGATTGGATTTACTGTTGGGACCTAGTTAATCCTTGGGTGTTCTGGCGGTGTCACCCCCTGATGATGTATCCACCAACCTTGCGTCTTTGTGCCCCAATTGATTCTCATATCTGAGAGAGCGCAAAATTTATTCATTAATTCCTTAATTTCTCTTAAATTTTCATGAGAGGCTTCTATCATCAAGGAGAGGCCATCTGCAAACAGAGAGCAAACTGGTATGGCCTCTTTAGGAATGTAACTGACCTGAATTCGTCTGATGTCCTTGTTACACCTCAAGTTTGCGGCGAAGGCCTCCATCATAATGACGAAGAGGAAGGGGGCAATTGGATCACCTTGTCTTACTGATCGTTCCAATTCAATGGGGGGGGGCAGGTTCCCATTTATCATTACCCTCATAGTGGCGTTAGAGTGCAGGATCTCGATCCATTTACAAAAGTTAGGACCAAAGTTAAACTTTTCTAGACATTTTTTCAAAAAGAACCAATCTACATGGTCATAGGCTTTCTCAAAATCTATGAAGATGAAAGTTGCGTTGTGTTTGGATTGCCTAGAAAGTTTAATTAATTCATTTACTAGTAGAATGTTGTCCTGGATGTTCCTCCCTTCAATAAAGCCCGTTTGAGTTGGGTGGATGATATCCTTGATGACTTTCATTATGCGGTTTGCTAGTGCTTTTGCTGCCAACTTATAAACCACTGTGAGGAGAGTTATTGGTCTATAATTTCGGATATTTGTTTTATCCCCCTTCTTGTATAAGAGGGTCAGAACCCCTTGTCCTACTATCTCTCCCATACCACCAGAGGACCAGACTGTATGGTAGAAATTCATCAGGTCTTGAACCAAGAAATTCCACATGACTTCCCAGAACTCTTTTGGTAAGCCATTGATCCCTGGAGTTTTTTCTTCTTCCATCATCATCAAGGACGACCAGATGTCTTCCTTTGTGAGGGGGTTTTCTAGCATTTTTTTTGGTGATCTGTTAGGGCTTTGTTTAGAGGTTGAAGGAACTCTTCTATTTCTTTTACCCTTTGCTCTCTCGACTGTTTGCATTCTGATGTGAAGAGGGATTTATAAAAATCCCTAGCTACTTTTGTGCATTCAACCGTCGAAGTAGCTAGATAGGTTTCCTTTCCTTGAGGGTCAGAGAAAGCATCTATGATTGTGCGACCAGTTCTTGCTTTTGCTAAGGCGAAAAATCTTGCATCCATGACACCTTCTATGTTATGTCCCCTTAACTTTCCTCTAATTCTGATTCCTTGCCAACGGTGCTCCATAAATTATAGTAATTTGTTTTGAAGTGTGTTGATTTTTGGAGAAATTTCGGACTTCTGATCTTCACAAGTCGCCTCATCTTGTTGTTGAAGTTGTAGCAGTTGCTTTTGTAGATCAATTTCTTCCCGATGTTGCTGCATAGCCAACAATTTTGAATATTCATTGCATTTACGGCCCAAAAACATTTAGGCCGTTGTTGAACCAGCATATATCGTCCTTGATTTGTTCTTTTGGTTTCCTCCAGAAGGACCAAACATCATGGAGATATACTTTAAAACTGTTTGTGTGCAGTAGAGAGGTATTAAGTTTATAGAAGCCCCTTCCTTAGTCCGGCTTCTTTCTGAAAGACGGCAATACCACAGTCATTACGTGGTCTAGACCCGGGAAGACACTACGAGGGAAGATCCCTGCTACTTGGATCGCACCCTCCAATTCCTCCGATAAAAGTATTAGGTCTATACGAGACTTAGATGCTTTCATTGTTTGGCCCTAGTAATACTGTAAAACTCTATTAGCGTTATACGCGGGTCAACCATATGAATACAGCCCAGCCGTTCGATGTCCCCTTTGGCCGCCACCCAGTCCTCTTCAGTAAGGGTAGGTCCTCGCCGCAAAATTTTGTGCCAGGCCAGGGGGATTATCTCAATGATCGCATCTACATGCTGTTCGATATGATGACAATACCGAAGAGACTTTTTTAATTGATCCGTTGTCTTCCAATCCTTCCGCTCGCTGTCCCACAAGTCCTGATTCGTTGTATTCCTCTCTTAACCCAACTTTTGCACAGTGTGGTGGTGCTGCTTCTTACACAACCCTGGGAGTCCGTGAGCCACCAGTTACCAAAGAGCAGTTGTCTACATATTTCTTCCCATCGGTTCGGGTGGGGCTTATCCGGAAGGGCTAGCTTGCGCCAATTTTTCAATACGGATGGCCAGAAGCTATCCGGTGGTTGATTACACCCTTCCTCCCCCTGCTACGTGTTCTGCTGCCATCGTGGAATAATCCAGAATCGGTCCTCTAACCATGTCGTCGGGTGAACGTCTTGGGTGGTTGCCGGGGCCAGGTGGGTCAAATATTCTAGCGCGAGGGCCACCTAGGGGCAATCCAAACCAAACAATAGTTTCGTTATCCACTGCAGCTACAATGCATCTGTCTGAATTGTCGGGTTAATCAGCCCAAGTCCCCCCCCCAACCTTCGTCTACACGACCGATTCCCATGCTATGCGGCTGATCGCGTTAGTTTTTTCGCAATCACCTCGCCAGAGGAAAGCCGCGATTTTGGTTCTTAATGCTTTCACTGCCGCTTTACTTAGGGGCCAAAGTAGGGACTTGTACCATAAGGATGCCAAAACCACATTATTAATTACCAACATCTTGCCAAAGAGGGAGGTGGGTTTGTCTTTGCATGCCATCAACCTGTTCAGGGCCGGAGCGCCTACCCATTCATCATTCGTAGCCGGGCAGCCCATAGCTGTCATCGATACGCCCATAATTCTAAGTGGGGCTTCCAAGGGCAACCATCTCACTTGGGGCCGTTACGGTGGGCGCCCTCCTTGGTAGTTTATCCACCACCCTTGTGTTTTACTACCCCAGTTGACTGTCATACCTGAGACTCCCGCAAACTATGCATCATCTGCTGAATCTCCTCCATATTTTGGTGGGTCGCCCCCACCAAGACCGTGAGACATCGACAAATAGCGAACACACTGGGATCGCATCTTCTGGGATGTTGGTAATTCTAATTCTGGTGATGTCCTTGTTCGCCCACAGATTTGTTGCCAAGGCTTCAATAATAACCAAGAAAAAAAAAAGGCTATTGGATCCCCCTGTCGCATCGACCGCTCAAGTTGGATAACTGGTGCCAGGGAACCGTTTACTTGGACCCTAGTAGTTACATTCCGATGGAGTATCTGGACCCACTTCCTAAAGTCCGGCCTGAAGTTCATTCTTTCTAAGCATTTGTCCAAAAAAATCCAGTCTACGTGATCGTAAGCTTTCTCGAAGTCTATAAATACAAAGGTTGTGTTCTGTTTCAAGTGGTGGGTCCGCTGCAGAACCTCATGTACCAGCAAAATATTTTCGTGTATGTTCCGATTCTGCATAAAACCAGTCTGGTCTGGGTGAATTACGTTTTCCATTATCGGGATCATTCGATTGGCCAAGGCTTTGGACAACATCTTGTAGACCACAATGAGTAGGGTGATCGGGCAATAATCCCCGATGTCTATTTTGTCCCCCTTCTTATATAGCAAGGATAACACTCCTTGACCTACCACCTCTCCCATCTCCCCCGTGCGCCAGACTTCTTTGTAGAACTCTATGACATCATTGCCCATGAAAACCCAAAAAGTTTCTCAGAATTCTTTAGGAAAACCACCAACTCCTAGCGTCTTCTCTTCTTCCATTTGTAGAAGGGCTGCCCATACTTTTTGCTTGGAGAGAGGGGCTTCTAGAAGTTCTCGTTGCTTCGGTGTCAACTTTCTATGCACTGCTTCCAAGAATTCCTCTATCCGCTGATGGTGGGCCTCACTCCCAACGTCCGATATGTGGGATGAGAAGAGGTCCTTAAAGAAGTCTCGTGTGATCTTAGTAAACCTTGCGGTAGTTAGGGCAGGCGTTGCATCCCCCGCCTCTGGATCGTGCAGAGCATCAACTGTGGTACGTTGGGCTCATGTTTTTGCGACGTTAACGAGGCGTGCTTCCATCGCACCTTCCGAAGAGAAGCGATACAGTTTTGCTCTGATTCTCGATCCTTGCCATCTATAGTGTGCATACTGCAAGAGTTGGGCTTGGAGCTGTTGAGTTTGTTCATGGCTTGCCTGTAGACTATCTCGGTGTTCTAAGTCATATAGTTGTTGCATAATGTCAATTTCATGTTGGTAGCGTCGAGAGGTCAAAAAGTTGGCAAAAACTTTGAAAATTCACTGCACTTTTTGCTAGGCGTTCCAGCCAGTATTCCCATGCGTGCCCCAGGTAACCTTGAAAGGAGCCCAGGCGGAGCAGGGAGGCGTTGAGTTTAAAAAACCCTGGCCCCCAGTCAGGCCGCTTGCGAAAGGTGAAAACGGCCCCCAGTCAGGCCGCTTATAAAACATCTTGTGGTCCAGCCCCATATGTGGGCTTAAGGGTAGTATTACAACACAGAGAATTCCAATCATTGTTCCTAGGGATGTGTTTTTTTCACTTGTTAATCTGGGTCTCCATTGTCAGATGGAGCTGCCGGTATTCTTCATCCCATATTGGAGCGCCCCTTGCCAATTTGGTCATCCGTATTCAGAAGCCCCTGATTATTCATCATTACGACATTTGCTCCTAAGCTTTGAACCCCTTAAACCTTATACCCTCTCAGAACCCATGCATGCCGCTATAATGATCCTTAAAGCCTGCGGCAACAGGGAAGCAATACAACGAGACAAGGCTATTGCAACACATCTGGATATGTCTTGTGTATCACTGGGTGAGTGAGAATCCTTGTACCGTAGACCGGTTGGTCGCCTTGTCTCTTGCCAGAGCAGCATACGTAGTCCAAGGGCTCTGATCCCCCTAGTGCGTCGATTTTCACGGTTCCAACTGTGGAGCCTGTGGCAGCGAGACATGAGTAGTCGTTCTGGTGTTGGTGTCATCGATGTTGTTGTTGCCTGTTATTGCAAGTCGGTCCACTGTTCACATTTTTGCCATCTTGTAAATCGTGGCCATTGCAAGCCACACAGCTGCAGCTCAAGCGGTCGGGAGGGCAAGGGCTAGCGGTGCGGCGACTGTGAGGGGGGGGAGTAGTGAGCGGGATGGGTGCATCTAGCATGGCGGAGCGAGGGGGGGGAGGGGGAGTGGCTAGGCAGGCGGCACAGGGCTTGGGAGGAGGACGAAGTTGGGTTGGAGGTACGGGACCAGGAAGTCGGTAAAGGGTCTCCTCTGCCAACCAGGTTTCGTACTCCTCCATGGTTTCCATGTGATATCAAGAGCGGTGTCAAGTTCCGAAACCAGTTTTTTAGGGTCCTGCCAAATCTGCATATAGGAGTCTCGAATGACCTCCTTCATGGGATGGTCTTTCTCCTCAAAGAAATCACGCTTCATGCTCCTCCATGCTTCCTGTATTTTGGTCATGATCTGGTCTTCGACAGCTTGTTGTGCTTCCAACAGGCCAAATTGGTGGTCCTTTCTTTCAAATGAGCATCTGGCTCTCCAAGTCAATATAAGGAGATGCAGCCTCGTGTATGAAAAAAGGTTGGTCGGGAACGGGGACCAGTGTGCCAACAGATGGTGATTCTCTCCCATCAGCAAGAGGCCGAGGTCCCAGGGGATGTGATATCCAGAGAGGGAGTGAAAGGCCGCATCCCACCATTGCCAGAGTTGGGTGACCATCGGACACGCAAGTAAACAGTCTTCGAGGGTTGCCTTGGCCGGCATGTGAGCTCTCCCACAATATGCGCAGATGGGGGACAACTTCCCTTGTTGTTCCACGTTAGTCCTAGACACGAGCCGATCGAGGGTGTGGAGGCAACAATGCAGGATCAGCCACTGTAGAGACCTGTGGTTTGTGGGCATGATCTTTGCATATATGGACCAGTCGAAAGACTGTGACAGCTTAGGCTTCAACGACGAGTCTCGAGCCCATCTGTTCGCTATCGTTTGGTTGATCGGCTAGTTTTGTCGTGATGTTCGGTATCCTCCTTTTACTATGTAATTCCATATGTGCATCGGTTTGAAGCCCGACCATTCCCACTCTGTCGGGTCGAAGGGAAGCTTGGCCACGGGTGTGGTGGTCTCCTATGCATAGTAGCCATTGTTTTGGTTCCCCACCACTCCCACCTGCACCAATCACCCCCATCCACATGTGGTGTTTAGGTTGTCGTTTCTTAATAGTTTTGTGAGTTTATCCCAGACCAGTTGGGGTTCATAAGCTTTCAGTTCACACTGCGTCACAGGTCCCGTGGTTATTCTCCTTGACCTTAAATATGACTAGGTGGACAGGTGAGTATGAGTATCTGACCACCCAGTCATCTCGTCGGATTGTCGACCCCTCCCGCAGGGTGAGCCGCTAGGCGATAGGGAGGGTTCTTTTAGTAGGCCAGCCTTTTCTTTCATGTTTTTAACATGTTTAAGTTTGTGTTGTAGCTGGCTAGGGGTTACCCACTCCCCTCCCACCAGGTCCCAGAGAACTCCAATCGTGAAAACACCCTTCGTGGCCCAAGTGAGCTAGGGAGAGTTTGTTGTCAGACAGAAAGGTTGGCTTGATTCTTATAGGATTGCCAAAAAGTGGTTGCCTCCATATGTCGTGCCACCTGTTCGGGGGATGTTTTTGTTGGGGACCCCGTAGTCTCCAAAGTATGATCATATAAGGCCAAAGCGGATCTGTCGTTATGTCCAACTTTATGGTGTGTGTCGGGTCAGCTGGGTGTGCAGGGTGCGTCTGTTTTGGGGGAGGGGATGGTCCAGTGGTTGTCTGCCAGCCATTGGAATGGGTGAAACTTTCTAGGTACATCATTTTGTGGAGCAAGGTTGGCTATTTGCAGGCACACCAGCGATTCCAGGGGATATCATTTCCTATCTGTAGTCAGACGAGGACTTTGAAAATGAGTGCCTTGGTCTCTCTTTCAGAATCCAAGATTCCCAATCCCCTTTGGATCTAGGTTGTGTAAGGATGTCCCACTTCACCCTGTTGACGCATCCCTGAGCCTTAGCGTTGATTTTCCATAGGTATGTCGTGAGGGTTTTCTTCAATCTGGTCTGTTGTTGTTTGCTCAACAATCATACTGCCATTTTGTACCCGATGGCTGCAAGAACGACACTATTGATTGCTAAGGCACGTCCCACTAGTGATGTGTGCAGGCCCTCCCAGTTGGCTAGCCGGTCCACGACCATGTTGACCAGCATGTCCCTGTGGTCTGGCGGGGGGCCCACAACAGTTAGTCTCACCCCTAGTATCCTTATGGCTTCCTCTTTGTGGGCCCATGCTACACTCGGCTCGGGCGGGGTTGGCTGTCCTTGAGGGTGGAGCCACCAACCCTCAGTTTTGGAGCCTTGGTTAACCTTCATGTCGGTCGCGAGCAAGAAGAGGTGAATAACTTGGGTGAGAGCTTGGACGCTATCCGAGTCTGCATGTATTAGTACGATGAGGTCGTCCGCAAAGAGTGATGTCACTGGCAGGGTTGTCACAGCCCCGGCCCCGGAGGTCCGGTGCGGTGGTCCCCTGACCCCGGCTCGGGAGGGCCTAAGAAAAAAAAAAAAAAAAATAGATATATATATACGTCAAATAGAACTGCCCGGTAAACCGTAGGCAGAGAGGGAGAAGAGGACAACAAACGAGGGGCTATGACAAACTGTTTCGTCGGAGTTTCATATATATATATATATTGGGGGGTGCACAATGACAACCTGCCCCCCCTGGCCAAAAAACAAAAAAATGATTTTTACCCCTCCCCGGACCACCCGCCGGGGCCATACCCACCATTGGTGTGGGGGCGGGGATGGCTGGGGGCGGGGGTGGCC